>CAUYLG010037404.1:0-68640 GCA_963573385.1 Cacajao melanocephalus
ACTCAGACCTGGAACAAGTAAACTTAACAAATATTTACAGAACTCTCCACCCCAAATCCACAAAACATACATTTTTCTCAGTATCACATTACACCTATTTTAAAAGTGACCACATAATTGGAAGTAAATCACTCCTCAGCACTTGCATAGAATTTCACAGGTTTAAATAAAATATTGGTTGGCTGCTTGTTTGTTATTTTCATCCCTTATTCCTTCTTGTCTCCATTGTTAAGCACAATTATTGGCATAAAAGAGGTTTTTAATATCCATTTTTAGACTGCATTCTAGCCTGGGCAATAGAACAAGAATCCCGTTCTCTCTCCCTCTTTCACTTCCTCTTTCTTTCTCTCTTACATTCTTTTTTTTTCTTTCACTCTTTCTTTCTTCTTTACTCTCTTTTTCCTTCATTCAAAAAATAAAAAAAAAAAGTATTTTAAAGTTTTTAATCTGAAAATTTAGAAAAAATTATGTAGTACCTTATATTTATCCCTAGGAGCCTCATTAGGTTTCTGTACTGATTCTGCGTCCCATTACAGTTTTTAAATTAATATGGATAAAGTGATAATTCTAAACCAACAGTCCTAAAGATTAGATGGTTTAATCAAGTACTTATTTCACTCTATGGAATGCTCCAACACTGTATAAGAATTATAACGCTTTTCATGTGCAGAGTACACTGTTTGAATTCCTTATCCACAAATGCAAGCCTCAGATGCCACACTGAAAATTTACGGGAAAGGAGAATGAAGCTAAAGTCTCCATACTCAGGTAACCTGTGTATTTCTAATAGAATGAAGAAAATTATGATGGCTGTGGGTGCTCAGATTTTGAACCACTCAGGTTTTTAAATTCCTTCTGGATTATTCTATTTCTATTGGTTCTACCATGTTATATTGCATTCAGCTCACCAGAAAACAGTAAGAATTCTTTACAACCAGGAAACACTGAACAGGTAAATCTGAGTTACCTGATTTGAAAAGGCAGCAATGCTTTTAAGTATCACGGATGTTTTCTATTCTTCTGAAGGGAGCACTCAGGAAGGATGCATATAAGTTATGAAAGGATGAAACAACTCCAATTTAGTCAGCCATTTTATCAGTCTGAGCCCTTGGGATTCAGTGAAGTGACTGATGTCACAGCAAAGTCAAGCACAATTGAAATATTAACATCGTTTTCTCTGGCAAATATTGAGACTAAATACTGAGAGCTGATCTCACTGAACAGCTGATTCCAGAACAATATAAGCATCTGTTAAAAAGAACTCTGCAATGTCTTTTTATTTCTTCAATCATGCTTTCTTTAAACCTTGAAAACATAATGTACCTTTTTTTTTTTTTCAGACGGAGTCAGGCTGGAGTGCAGTGACACTATGTCTTCTCACTGCAACCTCTACCTCCTGGATTCAAGCAATTCTCCTACCTCAGCCTCCTGAGTAGGTGGGACTACAGATGCACACCACCATGCCCGGCTAATTTTTGTATTTTCAGTAGAGACAGGGTTTCACCATGTTGGTCAGACTGGTCTAGAACTTCTGACCTAGTGATCTGCCCACCTCAGCCTCCCAAAGTGCTGAGATTACAGACATGAGCCAATGGACCTTTCTTAATCCATAGTAAGTATTTAGATATCTGTTGCCAAAAGTTTATAATTCGTATATACAGAGAACTTCACTGTTAAATAATGCTGATGTGGTTCCTTCCTCTTTCCTTCCTTCTTTTCTTCCTTTTTCCCTTCCCTTCCTACATTCCTTCTTTATTTTCTTTCTCTTGTTAATCTTTTTTGATTATAAAATAAAATGGCCGCAGTGTGTAACAAAGGATCTGGGATCCATCAAGCTATAAGTACCAAATCGGGGTAAATGCATTAACAATGAGTAATATTTATTGTAAGAGTTGTGATAAATCTAGGTGAAAATCATTTTACTTTTTATTGAAAAACAAAAAGGAAAACAACATTAAGCCTATGCCATGTTTAAGTCAGGCTTTTTTTCTAGGCAATTTAGACAAATTACATAGTATAGAGCCCTCTCAGAAAAAAAAAAATCACATTATTTAAGGCAAAGATTTGGTGCCCTGATCTAATGACTGAATATCTCAAGACCATATGCCTCATAAAGATTTGATAAAGGATCATAACTCATTCGACAATTTTAATAACAACTCGAATCCATTCTTAACTTATTAAGTGCAAACATTACAATAGGATTTTAGCTCTTTAAGAGACTGCATATGTTTGGGAGAGCATTTGTCTTATCTAGATTCCATGCTGCCTCTTTGGGTCCTGTCTAGAGTTGAGTCATGTGCAGTCATAGTTTCCTAATTCTTTTTAGGTTTCTCCATTTGAGAAAGACTTAGTTTTAGTGCGTTTGACCACAAAAGCCTTTAAAAAATTGTCTTATCAAAATTGCTCTCAAACTTTTCTTTATTATAAGACCAGGGCTTCTCTACTTTAGGAGAATTGATAAAGTAGCACTCTTGAAAAAAGGGAGACAACCCCCATGTTTATGTATCCTTTAAAGGCATTTCTTATATTTAGAGCTCTTCTTTTTTGGTGAATCTAAATGAAGGGAGCAACGACTTGGTCAGGTGAGAGAATCTAGGCTGTTTGTTCATTGCAGGGAGGATAACACAGTTTCTGAAGATTTTCAGCAGCTTTTATAAGCACAGAATTAACCGAGGTACACTAGTCTAGACTGCTCTTCAGGTTTACTGTGCGTTAGTCCCTTAAATCCCAGTTTATTGAAAATAGAAACAACAATTCACAAGTATGATCTCAGCTGCAAAATTGTGAATATTATTGTGCTGTTGAGAAACCATAGCTATTTATAAAATCTACCATAATTGCATGGTTCCTCTTTTAAATATTTTGGTTACTGTGAAATGAACACGGCATTTGAACAACAACAAAAATCCCTGATAATTGATGATTTTTTTTTTGCTTTTAATTTCTAAATTTTACCATTTCTACCTGTTCTTTTGTGAATTTTACATATCTATTTTAAATAATTGTACCAATATTATATTCCACGGCATATAAAAATATTTAATACTTTGTTGAATATACATAATGGGGGATAGATACCACTGTGGGGGAAAATACAAGACACACGTGAAATAATATTACACAATTATAATCAATCTTCTAAAGAAAGTAGCTTGCCTTTACTGAAATATTCAAGCAATTCCTAAGAGTACTTATTCTCATAGCTGTACTAGATTTATTACTCAATATTTAAGTTTACTGGAAGAGTTGGAAAAGGAAATAAAGAACTGTGTATCAAGGCACACAATAATCATTAATTACGTATAAAAACAAGAAATTAAATCATATAAGGGTAAATTAAGTTTTAAAGATAAACGTCTGTATAAATCTAGAGATATATATGTTAATGAATGTTAATAATAAATACTTCTGAGTGGTAGAATTTCTAGTACAGTTTTTTTCCCTTTATTTTGGCTTGTTTATATTTTCTAATTTTTATAAACATAAACCTCTGCAATTATGATTTTAAGAACACGATTTTAACTTTTCTCAAACATTACAAACTAATAATTTTCTGTATAGTAAATGAATTCTGCTGTTTATTCATTGATGTTTTATTCTTGTTTCACTTGAACTCTTAAGGCATCATTTATAATGCACATATTTTAAGGTAATTTTAATTTTATTATTTATTTATTAAAGAAGGAGTCTTGCTTTATGCCCAACTTGGTCTCAAACTCCTAGCCTCAAGTGATCCTCCTGCTTCAGCCTCTCAAAGTGCTGGGATTACAGTCACGAGCCACCATATCTAGCCTAAAGACAATTTTAAATTGTTTAGCAGAAAAATACACCAATGCAGCACAATTTATATAAATTTTAGAGTAAGCACATAATAAAACATATTTCTTTGTAAACTGGTTTAAAAAATAAAAGTGGCTAGAAACTACAAAAAGCATAGTAATATTTGTTGTTTATATTTCAATCTGAGCTTTCTCACATACATTGTTTAAAATGGGACATGATACCACTTACTTAGAAAAAGTAATATTTTTCTTGCATTGAATAATTAACTCTTTTGTCCCATAAAAATTTAAAAGAAATATTAAGACTTATGAGAATACCTCAATGTTGTTTTTACAATACAAAAGTAAAGCTATTATGATTTTCATATGATTTTATGTCACAAAATAAAGGACAAAACAATAAAATACAACACTGCAATGATGGTTCTATGAGGACAAAACTAATGCAGTTAGATTACATAGACTTTCAAAGGATGGACTAGTTCCAAAGATAGAATTTAGATAACTTGGAGGAGAGAATACAACTCAGAATAAATTAAAATATTTTCTTTATGTTGCTACTTTGAACTAGGCTTTTAATGGGGGCTAGAAAACAGGCATAGTGAGATTGATTTCCTATGCGCAGGGCCAGAGTCCTAGTATACTTGGCTGTTACATGAGAAGCCATAGTAGGAAGGATGACAAACATATATTTATCTGGAATTTTTCCCTTCATGTAAGTCAAGGTTGATGAAGGTGGAGTTTAGTTATCTTCACTCCAAATCAATATATGATATCCCACCCAATTCTGGGCAAATTGACCACTGAACATTAGACTCACCAGAAGAGATTAACAACAAAAACAGAAACAAACAAACAAAATAACAAAAGGCAATATTCACTTAAGTAAAGACAGAATAATTAAGCCAAAACTCCTAATGATGGAACTTGGGCAACACCATTTTTGACAGTACATGTAGGTAATTTTGGAAACAAGCCATGTAATGGAAATTGGGATATCACTTTTATGAATTGCTATCTTTTTAACTAAGTTTTGGTTTCCCACCAAGTGACATAATATGTTTCTTGGCTGACGTAAGACATCAGAAGTGAAACTGATGTTATTCAAAACATCAGCTATTGCTGATCATCTCAGGAGTACCATCTCCATTGACAATTCCAGGCTTTCTGACTACTGGATTTTTTGAGTCCCAGTGCAGGAAAGAGATAACCAGATCTGAACATGGAATTAAGAAGACTGAATTTGAGAAGACAATGGTAAATGTAGACATAAAAAAGTGTTTAACAAAATGTTTAGAATTTTATTTGAATAATATATAGAAATGATGATAATATATTATGAGAAGAAGTTTTCTTTCCAAGGAAGGCAAGGTTGGTTTAGCATTTGAAAGCCAAAAGTATATGTAGTTCATCATATTACTAGAATAAAGGAGAAGAAGCATATCATGATTTCATTCACAGTAGAAATAGCATGTGAGCCCAGGCATTAATGGGAGTATGAGGCTAGAGGATGGCTGAAGCCCAGGAGTTCAAGACTAGCCTGGGCAAAATAGGGAGACCCTGTCTTTATAAAAAACACAAAAATTAGCCAGGTGTGGTGGGATGTGCCAGTAGTCAGCTACTCAGGAAACTGAGGTGGGAGGATCACTTGAGCCCCGGAGGCGGACGTTGCAGTGAGACACTGCACTCCAGCCTGAGCAAGACTCAGACCCCGTCTTTAAAAAAAAAAAAACAAAAAAAAGCATCCTTTTATAATATGCTGTCTATCATAAAACTAGGACTCAAAGGAAAATTTTCTGGTATCATAATAGGTATCTTTGAAAAACCTACTTATAACTTTGTAGTTAGTAATGAATGAATCACTATTTTCCCTCTAAGATTAAGAAGGCAAGGGTACTTATATGCACCATTACTGTTTAACATTTTTCTGAAGGTCCTAGCCAAGGGAACAAGGATTTCAAAGTATGCTCATTGCAAAAAATGAGGTAAAAATGTATTCCTTCAGCGAAGGCAAGACTTTATAGTTGGTGGAATATAAAAAGAAACCTAAAAGATCTGGTAGAATAATTGTTTGCATTTTTATACACTAACAAATAAGAAAATCAGAAAATAAAATTAAAATGCCACTTAAAATAGCATTAACAGAAGATAGTTTAGGATAAATTTAACACAATATATGAAAACCAGTATACTCATAAATACAAAACATTTATGACAATAATTTTAGGCAATCTAAAATTTAGAGATGTATATCAATTTCATAGATTGAAATACTGTCAAATTCTTGTTTGTCCCCAAATGGATACATGTATTCAGCATAATTCCAATCAAAATTCCATAATTTTCTTTTTATTGTTTTGTTTTATTGAAGTTGATAAACTGATTCTAAAATTAGTGTGGAGCTACAAAGACATAAAAAAGCTACAGTCATGAGATTCTTCGGGTGATGCTTTTCCAGCTGGAAACCTCTGTGGCCAGTAGCTCCTTTGTCTGTTTTGCTTGGGCCTGCTGGGCTCATTCCGACCACTTGGCCTGGCAGGCTGTGCTTGGCATGTGCTACTGGCCTGGATCCCATGCCTGCCAAGGGCATGCAGGGTGGCAAGGGGTGTGTGAGCAGGCAAGTATGGGGTCGGGCCACTGCACGCAACCAGGCAGGCTGGCTGGGGAGGGGTATGCAGCTCCAGGTACCAGCACCGGAGCTGGCTTGCTGCAAGGCTGCAACTGGACCAGGTGTACTGCAAGCAGCTTCCACAACTGGCACCAAAAAGTGTAGTGACACCTGGAAGCTTGGAGATGCCAAGCACCATAGATCAACAAAGTGGGTGCCACAGGACTGGTTGTTCCTGGTGCTCCTAGGTCTGGGCTCCCTGAAGGGCCACAGCTCTTCTCTCCCTCTTTCTTCTCTCCTTGTCACCTACAACGTGATGAGCAAGGTGAGGGTTTCAGCCTTGTTTGTGTTATAACCCTTTTAGCTCCATCATTGGGCAGATTTTTGTCCTGCCTTTAGGAAGAATGATGTACGTGGACAAGTGGAGGGTGAACAAGGTGTAGAGGAGCTTTATTGAGTGACAGAACAGCTCAGAGGAGACCTGATCTCCTCAGACAGGGTGTTCTGACCAGTGTTCAGCTCTCAGCTGAGAGGAGACCTTGGAGTGGGTAGCTCCTCTCTGCAGGCAAGTTGTCCCATTGTCTCTGCGGTTCTGGCAGAGTCAAGGCTCTTATGGGCCTCATATGGGAGGATGTACCTGCCAATTGGTCCATGGTCAGCCATGGGTGGGCCCAGAAAAAGCACCACAAGTTCCCACTCTGGTCCACAGGACAGGCAGCCTGGCCCCTAGGCTTTAGGCACTCCCCAGCTTGAAGGTAGGGCTTCCCTGGGGACCCACCCTTTTCTGCCTTGGAGTCTGTCTGCCTCCTCCACTGTTCATGGTACCCAGCTGTTCATTCTGAGGGGCACCTGCAGGCCAGCACCAAGCTGCCCTCAGCCCCTGTATCAGCCTCCCTCCCATGCCCTTCCGCATCCAAAATCTGGAGCTAGCTCTGCCTCAAGCGTGTGCACACCCAGCTGGGTTGTGACAGCCCCAAGGCTTGGCCTCAAATTTTCTGAGATATTAGAGTGGGTGCTAGGAGTGGGGAGAGGCCAGGTGGTAGGAGCAGGCACTTCTGAGCCTATGGGAGCAGGAAGGGCCTTCCTGGGCTCCTGAGAGTGCAGAGATACCTGGGTCCACAGCGTTGGCTTGAGCAGCTGCAGCTGCAGCTGCACCCTGGAGGGTGGGGCTCCTGGCTGCTTCTAGCTCCTAATGGCTCTGTGTAGCTGACAGCCACCGCCATGCCTTCCCCACTGCAGCCAGCATCATGGCAGTGGCCACTCCAGATGAGTTGCTGATGCCATCACTACAAAATTGAAATAAAGTTGGAGGATTTACAGTAATGCATTTCAAGACCTGCTATAAAGGTATCAAGTAGTATGGTTTCACTTATAGACCGAAATATTGCAGAGTCTAGAAATACACTATTCATCTCCACTAAAATTTGCCTGTGACCATCACTCAATTAAGTAAAAATTAAGTTGTTCCCCAAATCACATTAATTGGTTTATGGCAATGCCACCATGGACAAAGGATCATCTTTTCACTGAATAGTAGAGGAATGACTGAATATCTAAAGAAATGTACTTCAAACCTGCTCTCATTTCAAATACAATTATAAACTCAAATTCGGTCATCTACTTAAACATAAAATAGCCAAAGTGGTAAAAATTCCATAAAAAAAGTTCTTCATTATATAGAAAGGAATGATTTCAAAAAAAACTTAAAAAGACAAAAGCCATAAAAAAGTATGTTTGTAGCCAGGCGCGGTGGCTCAAGCCTGTAATCTTAGCACTTTGGGAGCCCAAGGCAGGTGGATCACGAGGTCAGGAGATAGAGACCATCCTGGCTAACACAATGAAACCCTGTCTCTACTAAAAATACAAAAAATTAGCTGGGTGTGGTGGTATGAGCCTATAATCCCAGCTACTCAAGAGCCTGAGGCAGGAGAATCGCTTGAATCCAGGAAATGGAGGTTGCAGTGAGCTGAGGTCATGCCATTGTCCTCCAGTCTAGGTGACAGAATGAGACTCTGTCTCAGAAAAAAAAATATATATATATATATATATATTATATATATGCTTGTATAAACAAAAATTTGGTATAAACTCATACTATAATGCTTTTGTGCAGTAAGAACCAGCTATGAATATACACCACAACATTAAGGATAAATCTCAAAAGCATTATGCTGAACAAAAATGTCAGACACACACAAACACACACACACAAATACTGCATTATTCTATGTGTGTGAAATTCTAGGACAGGCAAGACTAATCTATTGTGACTGAAAACATATTCAGATTGCCTGGAGGGAAGGATGGGTGAGTGGATTTCACAGAAAGGAGTGCAAAGTAATTTTGTTGGTAATGGAAAACGGAAGTAGTTCCATATATTGTATATTTGATATATTATATTGTATATTGATTTGTGTCATGGTTAAATAAAGACATTTATAAAAATAATGAACTGAATATTTTGACTGCATTTTTTCGTATGTATATTATCGCAAAACAAAATAAATTTTAAAATAAATATGCACCAGCTAAATAACAAATAATGCTCAAGGCCTCTAGTAGAAAAATTAAATAAGAATTTCTGGTGGTGAAATCTGTGCATTGCTGTTTTCTACCAAGCTCCTAGGCCAATTCTAACCTCAAAACTCCAGTCTAGTGGAAATGAAGCTCTCATTCTTATGGACTTCTAGTGTCCTACTTAAGTATTGCTTGCTAATAAGGGTTTTCTTATTTTTGTTTTGCTTTGTTTGTGTGCTCATAGAGTTATGAAAGATGAAACTATGTCAATTCTTATAATCTTTTGATTATAATCATTGAAATCTCAAACATCTTCTTTAACTCTCAGAAAAAAAAAGAAAAATAATGGATACACTTTCATATTAAGGGAATCCATCTTTTGCCTTTCCTAAATAAAACTCCCAAACAATGAAATTAAATCATTTTATAAGAGAGCTGGTTCTTTTAACTTACTAAAGGAGTATGTTTTACTGAAAAAATGTAAAATAATAAATGGTGCTTCACATTTTACTCCTGTATATACTCTAAAACACTTTCTAAAAAGGAAAAAAGAAGTGTCCTGTGAGAACATGATCTTGAATCCTATGTTGAATAAAAACAATCAGTGAAGTCAGCAGGGTGGAGACATAGTGAAGCAAGAATAGACTGCCCTGACTATGGAGAAATGTCTTCCAGAAGACTGGAATATTTAAGACTGCTGATATCTTTCACCTCCCTCCTACCTCTCTACACTCCGTGTCATGATTAAGAATATGGACTTTGGAGCCTGTCATTCAGGATTTTAATTCTGTCTCCATTACTTACTAATTAGGTGGCCTAGTGCAAATAAATTAATGTTTCATGACTTCAGCAGTAATTTTGGATTAAAATAGTAGGAATGTGAAGATTAATTGAATTAGTGTGTGTAAAATGTTTGAAACTTTAATTTTTAAGTTTTTTTAATTTTCCATTTTTTGTGGGGACATAAGTGTATATATTTATGAGGTACATTAAATGTTTTGATACAATGTAAAATAAATTTTAAATTCCATTAATGTTATTACCTTAAAATGAATACCTTGTTAATGATCATATAAGATGGCAACACCAACTTTTATATCATCTAAATCCACATATGGTAAGATAAAACAAGAATTTCAGCTATTCAGATGATATGGCCATTTAATATTAACCCAGATAAAGGGAAAGAAACTATCTGTTTAGATTTCCTAAAATATATTATTACAAGTTTGCAGTAATGAGAGACGTAGTTAGGTTTTCAATTAAGAAACTCACAAAACTTGGGCAGGAAAACATTTTCTTGAAAATCCATTTTGTTTTGGTATAATATACATATGAAAAAATACACTCTTTTACAATATTCAGCTTATCATTTTTATAAGTGGCTTTATGTAACCATAAAGCCAATGTATAAGACAATATATGAAAAATATGATATATAAAATACTTCTATTTTCCATTACCAGCAAAATTACCCTGTGCTCCCTCACACTAAATCCACCAACCCAGCCCTCCCTGCAGGTAGTCTGAATCTGTTTCCAGTGACTATAGATTAGTCTTGCCTGTCCTAGGATTTCACATTTCCTTATTGAGGTAATAGGAGGAAGGTTGGCAAAAATGTGACACCCAAGCTGCCATTGCCTCCTCTGCCCATGGTGGGATCTCTAATAGATCATGCAACTGTCCTACTATGTCTCAAGAAAGCCCAAGAATCCTTTTTACTATAAAGCTTCTGCATGTCCCTTCTGCTGAAGTTGCCATTTCTGATAAAGATTGTGGTAAATGGATACAAATGATCCTTAGATCATTATGACATTCTTGGTTCTGTAGACATAAATTTGAAAATAATATCTAATGATATTTAAACTGAAAAAATATGATTAAGACAACAAAAATAAAAATTAATATAGTCAATGTGTGTGGGGCGGAGAGGGCCCCATGGGGGGGAACTGTATACTTTCTACTCAATTTTGCCATGAACACAAAACTGCTCTCAGAAAGTAGTCTATTAGTTAAATAATTAATACTTAAGATATAAGTTATACATGTAGGCAAATATAAATTAGATGATTCTGTGTCAAACTAAAATAAATTATAATTAATTGAAAAAAATAACAAAAGAAAAATGGCAATGGATTATGGAGATGCGATAAAAAAGAAAAAGAATAAAATGACAGATTAAGACACTAAGAAATTGAAAAGAGACAATCTCGGTGAAGTAGGTATGGAAACATAGGACAAATTTCAGGTCTTCAAACCTTTTCTCACAATCACTCCCTTTCTGAGCTAAACAAGATGGCAGGAGATATAGATTCTAAAGTCAACATTCCATCTAAGACTTGAGGTCCCAGGCAGATTTTTCTCTGTTAAAAAATAAACTGAGCCACAGTAAAAATTTGAAGAGTTCATTTGAGCAAACAATAGTTATGATTTGGGCAGCTCCAAACCAAAAGCTGTTTAGAAGCTTCCCTGAGGGAATGTAAGCTATTGGCTTTTATAGGTGTAACACAGAAGTAAGGCAAATATTTGGTCAGTAACGGTTGTACAGTTACACAAATTTATTTGGTCTATCCTTTGGAAAGTCTCTAGTTATATAATTATAAGTTGTTTGTTGCTTCTGATTGGTTCAGCATAAGTTATGTTTTTGAGTTAAATTATATAGGCATTTACAACAAACAGCTTCAGTTGTTTCACTTATGTTTGCAAATGAAGCAAGATTGGGGTCCTTTATGAGGCCTAACTGGGTTTATCTGCTAAGGATTCTTTAGGCAGGGTTTTCATTTTAATTTAATGTAACATCTCCGCTTGGAAAATGAAGAACTAAGAGCAAAAATGCTTGGCTTTAAGATACTTTTGTTCCAACTTGACTCCTTGAAGCCTCAGACATCTAGTTAGTGTTTGAATGGAGAAGGCAAGGAAGATATCTCTCAGGAGTCCTTGGAACTCATCTTCTTGTTCCTGTGTCTGGTCACTCTGTAGCAGCAAACTATAGACATCAGTCATGTCTGTTATATAAACTCGTGGGCTAGGTATGTTACCCAATCAGATTTAAGTGCTAGTTTATAAAAAGGAAGTAAACAAAGAGATATTTTAATTTCCCCTTTTATTTTCCTTAAAAATATATTGTGAACATTCATCTTGACTCAAATGAGCAGTTGTTTGGTTTTGTTTTAGTCTTAAATACAGTAAAAATAAAAATGTTCTGGCTTTCTTTAAAACTGCTCTCACAAACAAAAATGTTGAATTTATAACTCATTCTGCCTCTTTTACATACATGTGATTATTATGTCCAAAATAAGATAACCCAAATGAAAAGTAGATTTTATTACTTCAGGTAAATTTGCCAACTGATCTTAAGAAGAAAAATATAATGGGTTAGGTGGATTTATGGGGCAAATAACCCACTCTTGGCAATAGGATACTAAGAAAAAGCTGGTTTAAAAGTTAAGAAGCTCATAATGCCAGCTCAGAATTTATAGCTAACAGTTTTATAGGCCAAAGCCACTATGCAGGCATCCTTATCCCGCAGTGCGAATAGGATTACCCTTCCAAGCATTATCCTAATGTGGAATTAAACTGTCAAGTTGGCTTGCTTGTTGCATAGACTTGTGCATAAGATGAATGTAACTCTGAGTAAAGCTCAATATTGCCCCATCTGTTAAGCACCTTTTTCTTCTAGAGACACAAAAGCTGGAAATACACACACATACAACATTCCTGCTGAAATACTGAGTCATTGTGGGTTGATTTATTGAAAAATATGACAACAGCAAACCTTATCAATCTTTATTATAAATTTAAGTTTTTCTACTTCTTAAAAGTCTACTAAAATAATGTAACTCAGACTATTTGTGTTTAAGTAAAATTTAAGGAAACATTATCATCAAAAAAACCAAATGTACTTATATAAAGTTGAGAAATGGATATAAGAATTTGCCATCAATGTCAATCTCTGCTAGTAACAAACATATTTTTTTAGCTAAACTTTTTTCCTTTCATCATCAAAAATTCTTTGGATCCTTCCAACTACTTTGTGTTCTGTTCATGACACATCTTTATTGGTATATTCACTGTATTTTAATCATGATAATTATGGAAATTTGCAAGGATATGCAGGAAATTATCAATTGCTGAAGTGGCTGTTGCATTCTAATTTGCTAATCAGAATCATACTAAGTATAGAAAAAGGTAACTAAAGAGGTACCCAGTTTTATATAAGAGGAAGGACTTAGAAAAGACATTTTAATATAGTGGTATCCTGTCTTAGTTCATTTTGTGCAACTATAACAGAATACCTGAGACTGAGGAATTTATAAATAAAATATATTTCTCACAGTTTAAAGGCTGGGAAGTCCAAGATCAGTGAGCTGACAGGTTTGGTGTCTGGTGAGGGCCCAGTCTCTGCTTCCAAAATGATACTTTGAATGCTGTATCTGCCATGCATGAAGGAACTCTGCATACTCACATGGCAGAAGAGAGGAAGAGATGGCACCCACTTCTGCAAGCCCTTTTTATGGCAGCATTGCTCCATTCATGAGGGCAGAGCTCTCAAGACCTAAACACCTCCCAGGAGAACCTAACTCCCAGCATTGTTGTATTTGGGATTAAGTTTCTAAAACAAATTTTTGGAGGAAGCACATGCAAACATTAGTGGTCTCAAATTTATAATTGCTTCATTGGAGTGAAATTTACTCTAATTTAGATTTTTTGCATAAATACTTAATGAACCTTTTTTTCAAATTGGTGTTTTACCTCTTTCTGTCTTTCTAGTGCAAACTTTTTAATTATTATCTCACATATAGGAAAATAATTTAATCCTAATCCAATATAAGTATTCATAAATTTCCTTAAATTACTTTTAATGAGGCATGAGCCTAGCTCAATATTTATAGTTGGCTCTTATTTTTCAAGAAAACCATATGCTGTCGATGAGTCAATTATCTTTTGTTAAGTATTTTACTAAGTAAAATGGAAAAGATGGCTTTCTTCCGTTCCCCCTTTTTTGTTACTTTTAGATGTAATAGTACTGAGTAATGGAAAAACGTGAAATTCTTACTTTCAAAATTTGTCTATCTATATCTAGGTAAAACAAATTAAAGTCAAAATATAGATCTAGAGAACACATCCTAAAAAGAATTTTCTTGTAACTAAATTCTTAAATTTTAGATTACAGGAACAGATTTATGAGTCAGTCAATATAACTAATGCTACAGTGCACATAAGAATTTTGTTAGCATTGCAACACAGTAATATTTAGTACATAAAGAAAAAAGTGAGATTAAATAATTTAATATATTTTATCATATTTTGCTTTAAGTAATACAATATACTACATATGTGTATATTAATAAAATCAGTTACTGGAGGCACCAACACCAAATTGTTAATTGGTTAATTCTGGAAAGATATAGTAACTTGATAACAGGAGGTAATAAAGTGTGTGTGTGTGTGTGTGTGTGTTTATGTGTGTGTGGGGGTGTGTGTGTGTATGTCTATGTGTCTGTGAGGGGAATAGTCATGGTGTGTTGTATTATATATGCACTATGTTTCTATTTTATAAAACAATAATACATAAATGTTTTTTTATTATCAAGATTGTTGTCAAGAAAAATCTAGCATATAAGGTTCATACTACCCTGTGTTTCCGTGATTGCCATAAGCTAGGGATGAAACGGGAGAAGTTCCCTTATCCCCCTCTCAGGGCATACAACAGGGGTGTGGCTTACTTCTTTGGTGCCCTGCTACTCAAACCCCCAGTGGAGGCATGCACACAGGACAGTTGTGGGCAGCATTTTCAGGCTCTGACCCCACAGCAGCATCTATGGTTGAGTGTTTACAGCTCTTGAAGATCTGGTGGGCATGTGTTACACTGTGCTCTTTCAGCTTTGCTGTCTGCAGGTGGTTTGTGTTAATCAGCTCAATTAGACCCTCTGCCTTTTCACAAGGAGTGAAGGCTTTCTATAAGCTGTGTTCTAATTCTGGTATACAAGAAAAATCACATCACACATGGTCTTGGAGGATAGGTGCAAGGTTTTATTGAGTGGTGGAGGTAGCTTTCAGAGAGGAGGATGGGGGTCCAGAAGGGGGATGAAGTGGGAAGGTGGTCTTCTCCTGGAGTTAGGCTGCCTGGTGGCCTCTCTTCTGACTGCTCCTGACTGAATTTCACGTTGTCCCACCTCAGTGGCCTGCTAGTATCTGCTGGTGTCTGTTGGTGCTCTCTTCAGCTCCTCTTGACATCCAGGCACTTGTGTCTGTGCCTATTGGGTCTTGGGTTTTTATAGACACAGGATGGAGGGCATGGTGGGTCAGAGTGGTCTTAGAAAATGCAGCATTTGGATGCAGAAACAGGAGTGCCTGTTCTCGTTTAGTTTCATGGGCACAAGCCTGAGGGTGAAGCCCAGGGTCCCCATGCCATGAGCAGCCTACGGTCTTGGTGCTCTGTGTCCTAGCTGCTCCAGTCGGGGCTGAAAGGGGGCAACACAGAGCTTGGGCTGTGGCTTCAGAGGTTGCAAGCCCCAAGCCTTGGCAGCTTCCACAAGGTATTGAGCCCTTGAGTGTACAGAAGTCAAGAAGTGGGGTTTGGGGACCTCCATCTAGATTTCAGAAGCTGTATGAAAATTCCTGGATGTTCAGGCACAAATTTGCTGCAGTGCAGGGGCTCATGGAGAACCTCTGCTAGGTCAGTGCAGAAGGGAAATGTGGGGTTGGAGCCCCCAAACAGAGTCCATACTAGGGCACTGCGTGTCCTCCAAATTCCAGAATGGTAGATCCACCCACAGCTTGCACCATTCACCTGGAAAAGCTGCAGACACTCAGTGACAGCCTGTGAAAGCAGCCAGGAGGGAGGCTGTACCCTGTAAAGCCATAGGGGTGGAGCTGTCCAAGCCCATGCGAACCCATCTCTTGCATCAGCGAGACTTGTATGTGAGACGTGGAGTCAAAGGACATCATTTTGAAGCTTTAAAATTTGACTGTCCCATGGGATTTTGGACTTGCTGGTCCTGTAACCCTGTTGTTTTGGCCAATTTCTCCTATTTAGAATAATTGTATTTACCCTGTTCCTGTACCCACATTGTATCTAGGAAGTAACTAATTTGCTTTTGATTTTCTAGGCTTATAGGAGGAATAGACTTTCCTTGTCTCAGATGAGACTTTGGATTGTGGACTTTTGGATTCATGCTGAAATGAGTTCAGACTTTGGGGGACTGTTGGGAAGGCATGATTGCTTTTGAAATGTGAGGACATGAGATTTGGGAGGGTCTTGGGGGGAATTTTTTTGTCCCCACCCAAATTTCAACTTGAATTGCATCTCTCAGAATTTCCACTTGTTGTGGGAAGCACCCAGTGGGAGATAATTGAATCATGGGAGACAGTCTTTCCCATGCTATTCTCATGATAGTGAATAAGTCCTACTGGATTTGGTATGTTTATCAGGAGTTTCTCCTTTTGCTTCATCCTCATCCTCTCTTGCTGAGTCATGTAAGAAATACCTTGCGCCATCCACCATAATTGTGAGAACTTCCCCAGCCACATGGAACTGTAAGTCCAATTAAACCTCTTTTCCTTCCGAATCTTGGGTATGTCTTTATCCGCAGAGTGAAAATGGACTAATTCATGAGTTTGGTTTCAGTTTTCTGTATATGGCTAGCTGGTTTCCCAGCACCATTTATTAAATAGGGAATTCTTTCCCCATTGCTTGTTTTTGTCAGGTTTGTTGAAGATCAGATAGTTGTGAATGTGTGGTGTAATGTCTGAGATCTCTGTTCTGTTCCATCTATATGTCTGTTTTGGTACCAGTACTATGCTGTTTTGGTAGCGGTAACCTTGCAGTATAGTTTGAACTCAGGTAGCATGATGTCTCCAGCTTTGTTCTTTTTGCTTAGGATTGTCTTGGCTATGTAGGCTCTCTTTTGATTCCATATGAAGTTTAAAGTAGTTTTTTTTTCTAATTCTGTGAAGAAAATCAATGGTACTTTGATGGGAATAGCATTGAATCAATTAATTACTTTGGGCAGTTTGGCAATTTCGCTATACTGATTCTTCCTATCCATGAGGATGGAATGTTTTTTCATATGTTTGTGTCCTCTCTTATTTTCTTGAGCAGTGGTTTGTAGTTCTTGAAGAGCCCCTTCACATTCCTTATTAGTCATATTCCTAGGTATTTTATTATCGTAGTAGCAATTGTGAATGAAAGTTCATTCATGATTTGGCTCTCTGCTTGTCTATTGGTGGTATATAGTAATGACTGTGGTTTTTGCACATTGCTTTTATATCCTGAGACTTTGCTGAAGTTGCTTATCAGCTTAAGGAATTTTGGGCTGAAACAATTGGGTGTCCTAAACAACACCATGAAAAAGTGGGCAAAGGAAATGAACAGACATTTCTCAAAACAAGACATTTACATGGCCAACAAAGATATGAAAAAAAGCTCCACATCACTCATTATTAGGAAAATGCAAACCAAAACCACAATGAGATACCATCTCATGCCAGTCAGAATGGTGATTATTAAAAATTCAAGAAACAATAAATGCTGGTGAGGCTGTGGAGAAATAGGAACGCTTTTACACTGTTGATGGGAATGTAAATTTGTTCAACCATTGTGGAAGACAGTGTGGCGATTCCTCAAGGATCCAGAACCAGAAATACAATTTGACCCAGCAATCCAATTACTGGGTATTTACCCAAAGAAATATAAATATTTTTATTATAAAGATACATGCATGCATACGTTCATTGCAGAACTATTCATAATAATAAAGACATGGAACCAACCCAAATGCCCATCAATAATAAACTGGATAAACAAAATGTGGTATATATACACCATGGAATAGTATGCAGCCATAAAAAGAAATGAAATCATGTCCGTTGCAGAGACATTGATGAAGCTGGAAGCCATCATCCTCAGCAAATGAATACAGGAACAGAAAACCAAACACTGCATGTTCTGACTCATAAGTGGGAGCTGAACAATGAGAACACATGGACACCAGGAGGAGAACAATACACACTGGGGCCTGTTGGGTGATGGAGGGTGAGAAGAGGGAAAAATAGCTAATGTATGCAGGGCTTAAAACCTGGATTATGGGATAATAGGTGTTGCAAACCACCATGGCACATGTATGCCTGTGTAACAAACCTGCACATTCTGCACTGTATCCCAGAACTTAAAGTAAAATAAAAATAATAATAATTTTACAAAGGTCAAGTTTTAAATGTAGAAATTTTATTTTATAAGAAATAAAAAGCATAATTAGAGAAAAATATATACCATAGGTGATGTATGTGCTGTGATTAGAAATTCCTATATTCTGAGACCACATTTCTCCGTCACCTTTTCTCTAAGAAAAATTATTTTGGAATTATTTTAGGCTTGAACTATGCAAACCTGTAATTATATAATATCCTCAGAAATGACTTTCCTAAAATAAATGCAGCCCTCACATATCTCAGTGTTGTTTGAATTTTTACACTGAGAAAAGTACGTATTTTATTTTGCAAATAGTCACAAAAAGGAAAGTAATATATGTTAAGAAGTTTGGAACATAAAGACATTTTTTGAATGCCATCAGTAACACTACCTACCAAAGATAATCATTCTTATTAGTTTAGGAAGTTTCCTTTTAAAATATACACATTTATGTGTGTGTGTCTATATATCTATATCTATATAAACTATGTAAATATGTACATATTTTCTCTTATCAATATATTGTGAAAAGATATCCTCGAGAATCAAATATTTTGGAAAACTCAGTTTGGATAGTTACATAACATGTAATAATTTCTACTATTTTCTTAATATAAATAACATTGTAACTAGCATTGTGGCGGATTCCTGGAGTTTCCGATAATTTTCTTAGGACAGTTTCCCTGAACTAAAATCCCAGGATATTAACTCAGTTAAAGGTTAAGCTTTGCCAAGTTGCTTGACTGAGGTTGATGTACCAAATATGAACTGTACTGTCAAAATTCAAGTGAAAAAACCTCTACCACAAAATGGAAATGTCTTTTATAAGAGCAAGCAGTTTCCATTCCTCTAAGCCTCACATCTTCCTTGGGCCAATCTCTCAGGTGTTAATACCCCAAGTAATTCTTCATAGTTCCTTCCTCAAGCATTTCTCTCTCCATGAGTAGATTTTTCTCTGATTTCTGGAATGTGGCTATTTCTGGTTTCCTCTGCTCCAGGAAGCCTGTCTCTTAGCCAGACAAGAGGAAAGAGAAGGGCAACTGCTTTCTTGCCATTAACTTATTGCATCCTCACTTGGGGCACTGTTGGCATTGGGGTATGGCTATATTTTCCTTGTGTAGAATTTGCCAGACCTATTCAGAAAGTTTAGTTTCTCTCCACATCACAATTCCTCTGCATCTGCTCAAATAATTGCTGCTATGATCTGAGTGTTTGTGTCTCTCCAACATTCACATGTTGAAATCCTTACCCACAAAGTGATGGTAGTAGGAAGTGGGGCATTTGGGAGAGATTGAGACCATCCTGACCCACATAGTGAAACTCCATCTCTACTAAAAGTACAAAAATTACCTGAGGCAGGAGAATCTCTTGAACCCAGGAGGTGGAGGTTGCAGTGATCCGAGATTGCGCCAATACATTCCAGCTTGGCAACAGAGTGAGACTCTGTCTCAAAAAAAAAAAAAAAAAAAAGATAGAAAGAAAATAAAAAGTGACTCCAGAGAGGTGCTTTTCTTCTCTCACCACAGAAAGACACAATGAGAAGGTACCATTTGTGAATCAAGCTGACCCTCAACTGTCATCACATCAGCCAGTACCTTCATCTTAGGCTTCTCAGTCTCAAGAACTGTGAGAAATTTCTGTTATTTATAAGACACCCAGCCTCTGTTTGATCATTATAAAAGCCCCAATAGACTAACTTAATTCCCAATAGAACCTCCACCAGCACTATAACCAAAAGTACCTTGGAACATTTTCATACTGTCATTGGGGGTTGGTACTGTCTGAAAAGTAAAAACAAGCCTAAAGTTTCTGTTTTCCTGATGACACACCGTTACTTAGGGCGGCTGAGCTCCATGGTTGTGGTTTTTGTTGGTTTTACGTCATCTCATTTGGTTCTACTCCAATACACTAGCTGAATTTTACCTTAGGTGGGCCCCATTTATAAAAATTTGATGAGATAAAAATAATGTCTCACTGATGCTTTTAATTACTATTCCTTTATTAACAGAAGGAGCTTAAATATTCTGTAACATATTCTGTAAATACATTGATAATTCTTTTGCCTGTTTTTTACTTCTTGATTTACTGTATTTGATGACTCCCTGTATATTAAAGATTATCCACAATTTATTCCATGCAACCAAAATAGTGATGCTTTCAAAACACATTGCCTTCTTTTACTACTCCACTTTATGCCTTCAATGGTTTTTTTCATGTTTAAAATAAAATCTGAAAAGCATGACCTGTAGTTCCCCCTCTATTATTCCATTCTAATCCTTCCTTACCTCATAGTTGCCCCAGCTAACCAATTCTGCTATTCATATTGGGTTTATTTCAGTCACTGGAATATGCCAATGCATATACAGAATTCTTTTTACCCTGTCCACACTCATGGAAGTTACCTTCTTATGCTTGTCTTTTGGATTGCGTGATTATATCCTACACAATCTCCCATTCATATACTGAAGCCCTAAACCCCAGTGTGTCTATATTTTAAGACAGGGACATTACAGAGGCAACTATGGTTAAATGAAGTCATGAGAGTAGAGTGCTAATCTGGCAGGGTTAATGTCCTTAAAAGAAGAGGCACAAAAGGGCTCATCCACTCTATATGAGCACAGAGGAAAGATCCAGTGAAGACACAATGAGAAAGCAGTCATCGGCAAGCCAGGAAGAGAGCCCGCACCAGAAATCAAATGACTGAAACCATGATCTTGGAATTCTAGCTTTCAGAACTGTGAAAAAAAAAATTTGTTTTGCTTTTTTTTTTTAACACCCAGTCTGTGGTATTCTGTTATGGTAATCTCAGCTGACTAATAAAGACTGTGACTTAAGACAGGATCTTCTTATGAGACAATCTATGATTACCTTTAAAAGTACAATTTCCACCCTTTAACATACACACACACAAGCATACCCCCCAATATTGCCTATTACTCTGTTTCTTTCAGAGCACTAATCTCTTTTAAGATTTGGATTTATAGCTTTAAAAATTTCTTATATTATTTTTGGTCTTTTTTTTTTTTGAGATGGTCTCATTCTGTCACCCAGACTGGAGTATAGTGGTGCAATCTCAGCTCACTGCAACCTCTGCCTTCCATATTCAACCAATCCTCCAACCTCAGCCTCCCTGAGTAGCTGGAGGTACATGCCATCACACCTAGCTAATTACTGTATTTTTGTAGAGATGGAGTGTTTTCTCATGTTGCTCAGGTTGGTCCCAAACGCCCGAGCTCAAGTGATCCACCTACCTTGCCATCCAAGAGTTCTGGAATTATAGGCATGAGCCACCATGCCTGGCCTCTCCTTTGTTATGTAATACAGACTGCCAACTATACATACTGACATTATTCTTGTTTCTGTCATGGCTCTTTATACCCAGACTTAGGATAGTGCTAGTGATACAGTTTGGATCTGTGTCCCCATCCAAATCTCATGTTGAATCATCATCCCCAATGTTGGGTGAAGGACCTGATTGAAGGTGATTAAATCATGGGAGTGGATTTCCTCCTTGCTCTTCTCAGGATAGTGAGTGAGTTCTCATGAGATCGGGTTGTTTGAAAATGTGTAGCACCTCCTCTTCTCTGTCTTCCTCTGGCTCCCACCATGTAAGATGTTCTTACTTCCCCTCTTCCTTCTGGCTTGATTGTAAGTTTCCTGAGGACTCCCAGAAACAGAAACCTGAAAAGCTGCAGAATCATGAGCCAATTAAATCGCTTTTCTTTATAAATTACCCAGTCTCCAGTATGTCTTTATAGCATTATAAGAATGTACTAACACAGTTTAACCACTTGATAAACATATAACAGTGAATTATATAGCTAATATTTATGACTTACTATGTACCAGGTGTTGTCAAACACTTTACAAGCTTCCTCATATTTATTTTTCTAAGAACTGTTTTGGGTAGGCATTGTTTTTTTATTAAAAGATAGGAAAATTATGTATCTAGCCCAGGAATAAGAGTTAGTGTCAAAGAAGCTGAGACTCAAAAAATGGAGTCTGTCTCCACATCATTCACTTTCAACCATGACAGCATGTTATATTTTTTCCCAGTAATGAGTGAGTTATTTGAATACATGAATATCATATTGTTGACTGTCACATTAGCTGGAAATGTTTTCCCACATTTTCCCCACATTTGCATTTTAATTAGTTTATTATGGCCCTTTTAATGAGTTTTATTTTATAAAAGTAGTACATGTACTCAGTTTAAAAATTCAAGTAGAAAAGAAAAGGTTGGTAATGAAAAATGTGGTCTTCTGCTATATTTCCCTAACACCCCTCACTTGATTTCTTTGCCTTTTAAGTAGTCTTCTTATATTTACCTGAGTATATTTAAAAACTTGTACCTGTAGCACTATTTCAAGATATATGATTCATAAAATGTGTATTATTTTCTATTATGGAGGATGAGATTTAGAACTCTAACACCCATGGCTCCTTTCCTCGGTCTTTCCTTACTCTCACAATAAACTCTTATCACTGTATTTGGGTAAGTCAATACTCAATATGGGTGGTAATTGTAAAGGTAGTTTTTAATATTCTGGGAGACTATCTGGAGATTTGGGCTGGATACCTGAGAATCATCAAGTAGATTTCCACTTAGTTAACCTTAGTTAAATCTAGCACTCTTTCCCACAGCTGTTCTTAGTCCCCCAGAATCTATCATCCCTCCTTAGAGCAAATCAACAGGCTTCCGCCCAAATAGGAAGGGATATTGTTTTTTTGTTTTGTTTTGTTCTGATTCATGTTGAGATAGGAGAGGGACAGGATATTCTGGAAGCTGGTTCTCTTTTTGACTTTCAATTATTCTTCCACATATGTTCAGTCTCACCTGCATTCTGCCTATAACACTTGGCTATGTGTTCTACAGCTTGCAAATGTTCTTATCAGCTTTTACCTGCTGTGACTTTCTGTCTTCTCTTTTATTATTGCATTGGATAAATGCTACTGCATGACAAAGGTGTCCAAATTTTAGCATGTTAAGACAGTAAACAGTTCTGTGGGCAAAAAATTCAAAAGTTTCTTGGCTAGGTCGTTTTGGCTCAGAGTCTCACATGAGGCTATGGTCTGGATGTCAGCAAGTGCTGGTTGTCATCTTGACTAACGCTGGAGAATCTGATTAAAATGGCTCATTGTACATCTACCTTTATACCAAAGAGAAAGTGTTGTGATTCTCAAATGAAGCAATGTACAAAAATGCTTATTCTCTTCCCATATTCCTTCATCAGCTCATATGAGAACAAACAGAACCCTACGGCCCAGACAGCACTGTAGGGGCTGGGAGTGAGTATACGAGAGAGAGGTCAATGTTAGCCTGACTGGTGGGAAAGCAGGAAAAGGCACTGGCATAATGAGCCTAGTTGTGTTCATAGACCAACTTAAGAGTTCCTAACCCTGACTGCATGTTAGAATCAACTGGAGAGCTTTTCAAAAATATCCATTCCCAGGCTGAACCTACAGTGATTCAGACTTAATTCGTCTTGGTGAGGCCTAGGTAACAATGTTCCAAAAGTTCCCAAATAATTTTAATTTGCAGTCATGGCCAAAATTCAAGGAATTGATTGAATCAGACCTTTTGTAATTCTACTCTTCAAAGGAAACAGACCAGAGAGGACCTGCCTCTTGCTTACCCACTTTGGCTTTAAGTTTTATAGTTTGGGAAAATCAATATTGATGATAAAAATTTATTATTTCAAACATCTAGCTATATCTATACATTAGACAGTGCTGGGAATGTTTTTATCTGTTTTCTAAAATGTACAAGTTAGTTTTTGTTGCAAGCAGATATTTTGATCTAAGAAATCATATCACTTTTAGATCACAACATTTCCTTGACAATGGGGTAAAGATTATGTAAATCAAAATGTTTTCTTGGCTGGGAGTTGTGGCTCATGCCTGTAATCTCAGCACTTTGAGAGACTGAGGTGGGCGGATCACTTGAGGTCAGGAGTTTGAGACCAGCCTGGCCAACATGGTGAAACCTTGTTTCAACTAAAAACACAAAAATTAACAGATTGGCAAATTGGATAAAGAGTCAATATCCATTGGTGTGCTGTATTGAGGAGACATATCTTATGTGTAAAGACACACATAGGCTCAAAATAAAGGGATGGAGGAAGATTTACCAACCAAATGGAAAGCGAAAAGGAGCAAGGGTTGCAAACCTAGTCTCTGACAAAACAGACTTTAAACCAACAAAGATCGAAAGAGACAAAGAAGGACAATACGTAATGGCAAAGGGATCAATGCAGCAAGAAGAGCTATGTGTCCTAAATATATATGCACTCAACACAGAAGCACCCAGATTCATAAAGCAAGTTCTTAGAGACACACAGAGACTTGACTCCTCCACAATAATAGTGGGAGACTTTAACACCCCACTATCAGTATTAGGCAGATCAATGAGACAGAAAATTAACAAAGATATTCAAGACTCAAACTCAGCTGTGAACCAAGAGGACCTAATAGACATCTACAGAACTCTCCAACAGAAATCAACAGCATATACGTTCTTCTCAGCACCATGTAGCACTTATTCTAAAATTGACTACATAATTGGAAGTAAAACACTCCTCAGCAAATGCAAAAGAACAGAAATCATAACAAACAGTTTCTCAGATCACAGTGCAATCAAATTAGAACTCAGAATTAGGAAATTCACTCAAAACTGCACAACTATATGGAAACTGAACAACCTGCTCCTGAATGACTACTGGATTAAATAACAAAATGAAGACAGAAATTAAAATGTTCTCTAAAACTGATGAGACCAAAGACTCAACGTACCAGAATCTCTGGGACACATTTAAAGCAGTGTGTAGAGGGAAATTTGTAACACTAAATGCTCACAATAAAAAAACAGGAAAGATCTAAGGTCAACACCCTAACATCACAATTAAAAGAACTAGAGAAGCAATAGCAAACAAATTCAAAAGCTAGTGGAAGAGAAGAAATAACTAAGATCAGAGCAGAACTGAAGGAGATAGAGACATGAAAATCCCTTCAAAAAGTAATGATCCCAGGAGCTGATTTTTTGAAAAGATAAACAAAATAGACAGAATGCTAGCCAGACTAATGAAGAAGAAAAGAGAGAAGCATCCAATAGATGCAATAAAAAATGACACCAGGTGATATCACCAAGGATCCCACAGAAATACAAACCACCATCAGAGAATACCATAAACACCTCTACTTAAATAAACCAGAAAATCTAGAAGAAACTGGTAAGTTCCTGGACACCTACACCCTCCCAAGACTAAACCAGGAAGAGGTAGAATCCCTGGATAGACCAACAACAAGTTCTGAAATTGAGACAGCAATTAATAGCCTTCCAACCAAAAAACATCCAGGACCAGATGGGTTCACAGCCATATACTACCAGAGGTATAAAGAAGAGCAGGTACCATTCCTTCTGAAACTATTACAAACAATAGAAAAAGAGAGAATCCTCCCTAACTTATTTTATGAGGCCAGCATCATCCTGTTACCAAAACCTGGCAGAGACACAACAACAACAACAAATTCAGGCCAATATCCCTGATGAACATTGATGCAAAAATCTTCAATGAAATACTGGCAAACCAAAGAAGTTGAATCCCTGAAAAGAACAATAACAAGTTCTAAAGTTGAGGCAGTAATTAATAGCCTACCAATGAAAAAAAGACCAGGACCAGATGGTTTCACAGCCATATTCTACCAGAGGTGCAAAAAGGAACTGGTAACATTTCTTCTAAAACTATTCTGAACAATAGAAAAAAAGAGACTCCTCCCTGACTCTTTTTATGAGGCCAGCATCATCCTGATACCAAACCCTGGCAGAGACACAACAAAACAGAAAATTTCAGGCCAACATTCCTGATAAACAAGGATGCAAAGATCCTCAAACTACTGGCAAACTGAATCCAGAGGCACATTAAATAGCTTATCCACCATGATCAAGTTGGCTTCATCCCTGGGATGCAGGGATGATTCAACATACACAAATCTATAAACTTAATCTATCACATAAACAGAACCAATGACAAAAACCACTTGATTACCTCAGTAGATACAGAAAAGGTCTTTGATAAACTTCATCACCACTTCATGCTAAAAACACTCAATAAACTATTTATTAACAGAGTGTGCATCAAAATAATCAGAGCTACTTATGACAAACCACAGCCAATATCATTCTGAATGGGCAAAAGCTAGAAGCATTCCCTTTGTAAACTGGCACAAGACAAGGATGCCCTCTTTCACCCCTCCTATTCAACATAGTATTGGAAGTTCTGGACAGGGTAATCAGTCAAGAGAAAGAAATAAAGTGTATTCAAATAGGAAGAGGGGAAGTCAAATTATCTCTGTTTGCAGATGGCATGATTGCATATTTAGAGAACCCCATTGTCTCAGCCCCAAATCTCCTTAAGCTGATAAGCAACTTCAGTAGTCTCAGCATACAAAATCAATCTGCAAAAATAATAAACATTCCTATACACCAATAACAGACAGAGAGCCAAATCAAGAACAAACTCCCATTCACAATTGCTGCAAAGAGAATAAAATACTTACGAATACAACTTACAAGGGATGTGAAGCACCTTTTCAAGGGGAACTACAAACCACTACTCAAGAAAATAAGAGAGTACACAAACAAATGGAAAAACATTCCATGCTTATGTTTAGGAAGAATCAATATCGTGAAAATGTCCATACTGTCCAAAGTAATTTATAGATTCAATACTATCCCTATCAAGCTACCATTGACTTTCTTTACAGAATTATAAAAACTACTTTAAATTTCATATAGAACTAAAAAAGAGCCCATACAACCAAGGCAATCCTAAGCAAAAAGAACAAAGCTGGAAGCATCATGCTACCTGACTTCAAACTATGCTACAAGACTACAGTAACCAAAACAGCATGATACTGGTACCAAAAGAGTTGTATAGACCAATGGAACAGAACAGAGGCCTCAGAAATAGTGCCACACATCTACAACCATCTGATTTTCAACAAACCTGACAAAAATAAGCAATGGGGAAAGAATTTCCTATTTAATAAATGGTGTTGTAAAAACTAGCTAGCCATATGCAGAAAGCTGAAACTGGATACCTTCCTTACACCTTATACAAAAATTAATTTAAGATGGATTAAAGACTTAAACATAAGACCTAAAATCATTAAAAACCCTAGAAGAAAATCTAAGCAGTACTATTCAAGACATAGGCATGGGCAAAGACTTCATAACTAAAACACCAAAAGCAACGGCAACAAAAGCCAACATTGACAAATGGGATCTAATTTAACTAAAGAGCTTCTGCACAGCAAAAGAAACTATCATCAGAGTGAACAGGCAACCTATAGAATGGTAGAACATTTTTGCAATCATCCATCTGACAAAGGGCAAATATCCAGAATATACAAAGAACTTAAACAAATTTAGAAGAAAAAACCCCATCAAAAAGTGGACAAAGGACATGAAAAGCCACTTCTCAAAAGAAGACATTTATACAGCTGACAAACATGAAAAAAAAGTTCCTTATCACTGGTCATTAGAGAAATGCAAATCAAAACCACAATGAGATACCATCTCATGCCAGTTAGAATGGCGATCATTAAAAAGTCAGGAGACAGCAGATGCTGGAGAGGATGTGGAGAAATAGGAACACTTTTACACATTAAGGGGGGTGTAAATTAGTTCAACAATTGTGGAAGACATAGTGGCGATTCCTCAGGGATCTAGAACTAGAAATATAATTTGACCCAGCAATCCCATTACTGGGTATATACCCAAAGGAATATAAATCGTTCTGTTATGAAGATACATGCACATGTATGTTTATTGAGGCACTATTCACAATAGCAAAGACTGGGAACCAACGAAATGTCCATCAGTGACAGACTGGATAAAGAAAATGTGGCACATATACACCATGGAATACTATGCAGCCACAAAAAAGAATGAGTTCATGTTCTTTGAATGTGCCTCTGGATTCAGTTTGCCAGTAATTTAATGTGGATTTTTGCATCGATATTCATCAGGAATATTCTCCTGGAATTTCTGTTTTGTTGTGTCTCAGCCAGGTTTTAGTATCAGGATGATGCTGACCTCATAAAAACAGTTAGGGAGGAGTCTCTGTTTTTCTATTGCTTGGAATAGTTTTAGAAGAAATGGTACCCACTCCTCTTTGTACCTCTGGTAGAATTCAACTGTGAATCCATCTGGTCCTGGCCTTTTTCTTGGTTGGTAGGGTATTAATAACTGCCTCAATTTTAGATCTTGTTATTGTTCTATTCAGGGATTCGACTTCTACTCCATGTAGTTTTGGGAGTGTGTATGTGTCTAGGAATGTATCTATTTTTGCTAGATTTTCTAGTTTATTTGAATATAGGTTTTTATAGTGTTCTCTGACAGTAGTTTGTATTTCTGTGGGATCAGCAGTGATCTCTCCTTTATCATTTTTTGTTGTGTCTATTTGATTCTTCTCTCTCTTTTTCTTTATTAGTCTGGCTAGAGGTCTATTTATTTTGTTAATCTTTTCAACAACCAGCCCCTGGATTCATTAATTTTTTTGAAGGATTCTTCTTGTCTCTGTCTCCTTCAGTTCTGCTCTGATCTTAGTTATTTCTTGTCTTCTGCTAACTTTTGAATTTGTTTGCTATTGCTTCTCTAGTTCTTTTAATTGTGATGTTAGGGTGTCAATTTTAGATCTTTCTTGCTTTCTCCTGTTGGCATTTAGTGCCATAAATTTCCTTCTACACACTGCTTTAGCTGTATCCTAGGGATTCTGGTACAATCTGCCTTTGTTGTCATTGGTTTCAAAGAACTTAGTTATTTCCGCCTTCATTTTGCTATTTAATCCAGTAGTCAGTCAGGAGCAGCTTGTTCAGTTTCCATGTAGTTGTGCAGTTTTGAGTAAGTTTTAATTTGATTGCACTGTGATCTGAGAGACTGTTATGATTTCCATTATTTTCCATTTGCTGAGGAGTGTTTTACTTCCAATTATGTGGTCAATTTTAGAATAAGTGCTACGTGGTGCTGAGAAGAACGTACATGCTGTTGATTTCTGTTGGAGAGTTCTGTAGATGTCTATTAGGTCCTCTTGGTCCAGAGCTGAGTTTGGGTCTTGAATATCCTTGTTAATTTTGTCTTGTTGATCTGCCTAATACTGATAGTGGGGTGTTAAAGTCTCCCACTATTATTGTGCGGGAGTCAAGTCTCTTTGTGTGTCTCTAAGAACTTGCTTTATGAATCTTGGTGCTTCTGTGGTGAGTGCATATATATTTAGGACACATAGCTCTTCTTGCTGCATTGATCCCTTTGCCATTACATATTGTCCTTCTTTTTCTCTTTCGATCTTTGTTGGTTTAAAGTCTGTTTTGTCAGAGACTAGGTTTGCAACCCCTGCTCTTCTTTGCTTTCCATTTGGTTGGTAAATCTTCCTCCGTCCCTTTATTTTGAGCCTATGTGTGTCTTTGCACGTGACATGTGTCTTCTGAATATACGACACGGATGTATCTTGAATCTTTATTCAATTTGTCAGTCTCTGTCTTTTAATTGGGGCATTATGTTAATATTTTTATGTGTGAATTTGATACTGTCATTATGATGCTAGCTGGTTATTTTGCCCGTTAGTTGATGCAGTTACTTCATAGTGTCGGTGGTCTTCACATTTTTATGTGTTTGGCTGTGGTTGATACAGGTTGTTCCTTTCCATGTTTAGTGCTTCCTTCAGGAGCTCTTGTAAGGCAGGCCTAGTGGTGAGAAAATCCCTCAGCATTCACTTGTCTGCAAAGAATTTTATTTCTTCTTCACTTATGAAGCTTAATTTGGCTGGATAAAAAATTGGGGGTTGAAAATTCTTCTCTTTAAGAATGTTGGCCCCCATTCTCTTCTGGCTTGTAGGGTTTCTGCAGACAGATCCACTGTTAGTCTGATGGGCTTCCCTTTGTGGGTAACCCAACCTTTTTCTCTGGCTGCTCTTAACAATTCTCTCTGGCTGTCCTTAACTCCTGGAGAAGAGCAACCCCAAAACCCCTTGGTGAATCTGACTATTATGTGTTTGGGGGTTGCTCTTCACGAGGAGTATCTTTGTGGTGTTCTCTGTATTTCCTGAATTTGGATGTTGGCCTGTCTTGCCAGGTTGGAGAAGTTCTCCCAGATAATATATTGAAGTCTGTTTTCCAACTGGGTTCCATTTTCACCATCACTTTCAGTTACACCAGTCAAATGTAGGTTTCATCTCTTCACATAGTCCCATATTTCTTGGAGGCTTTGTTCATTCCATTTCATTATTTTTTCTCTAACCTTGTCTTCATGCTTTATTTCATTTAGTTGATCTTCAATCTCTGATATCCTTTCTTCTATTTGATCCATTTGGTTATTGATACTTGTGTGTGCTTCACAAAGTTCTTGTGCTGTGTTTTTCAGATCCATCAAGTCATTTATGTTTTTCTCTAAATTGATTAGTCTAGTTAGCAATTCCTCTGCCTTTTTTCAAGATTCTTAGCTTCCTTATATTGGGTTAGAACATGCTCCTTTAGCTGAGCGGAGTTTGTTGTTACCCACCTTCTTAAGCCGAGTCCTGTCAATTTGTCAAACTCATTCTCTGTCTAGTTTTGTTCCCTTGCTGGCAATGAGTTGTGATCCTTTGTAGAAGAAGAGGAATTCTGGTTTTTGGAATTTTCAGCCTTTTCTGCTGGTTTTTCCTCATCTTTGTGGATTTGTGTACTTTTGTTCTTTGATGTTCATGACTTTTGGATGGGGTTTTTGAGTGGTTGTCCTTCTTGTTGATGTTGATGCTATTGCTTTCTGTTTGTTAGTTTTCCTTCTATCAGTCAGGCCTCTTTTCTGCAGGTCTAATGGAGTGTGCTGAAGGTTCACTCCAGACCTTGTTTTCCTGGGTATCACCAGCGGAGGCTCCAGAACAGCAAAGATTGCTGCCTGCTCCTTTCTCCCGAAGCTTCATCCCAGAGGGGCACCCGCTAGATGCAGGTTGGTGCTCTCCTGTAGGAGGTGTCCGTTGACGCCTGCTGGGGGGTGTCTCCCCATCAGGAGGCATGGGGGTCAGGGACCCACTTGAGGAGGCAGTCTGTCCATTAGCAGAGCTTGAGTGCTATTGTGGGAGGTCCACTGCTCTATTCAGAGCCAACAGGCAGAAATATTTAAGTCTGCTGAAGCTGTGCCCACAGCCACCCCTTTTCCCAGGTGCTCTGTCCCAGGGAGATGGGAGTTTTATCTATAAGCCCCTGACTGGGCTGCTGCCTTTCTTTCAGAAATGCCCCGCCCAGAGAGGAGGAATCTAGAGAGGCAGTCTGGCTACAGCAGCTCTGTGGTGCTGCAGTGGGCTCCACCCAGTCCAAACTTTCCTGAGCCTTTGTTTACACTGTGAGGGGAAAACTGCCTACTCAAGCCTCAGTAATGATGGACACTCCTTCCCCCACTAAGCTCCAGCGTCCCAGGTTGACTTCAGATGGCTATGCTGGTGAGAATTGCAAGCCTTATTGGGCTCTGTGGGGTGGGATCCACTATACAAGACCACTTGGCTCCCTGGCTTCAACCCCCTTTACAGGGGAGTGAACAGTTCTATCTCATTGGCATTCCAGGGGCCACTGGGGTACAAAAAAAAAACTACTGCAGCTAGCTCAGTGTCTGCCCAAACAGTCACCCAGCTTTGGGCTTGAAACCCAGGGCCCTGGTGGCATTGGTACCTGAGAGAATCTCCTGGTCTGCGGGTCGCAAAGACCGTGGAAAAAACATAGTATCTGGGCTGGATAGCTCTGTTCCTCATGGCAAATTCCCTCAAGGCTTCCCTTAGCTATGGGAGAGAGTTCGCTGACCCCTTGTGCTTCCCGGGTGAGGCAACGTCCCACCCTGGTTTGGCTCACCCTCCATAGGCAGCACCCACAGCCTAACCAGCCCCAAAGAGATAAGCCAGATACCTCAGGTGGAAATGCAGAAATCACCTGTCTTCTGTGTTGGCCTTGCTGGGAGCTTCAGACTGGAGCTATTCCTATTCAACCATCTTACCCGGGAGTCCATATACCACATTCTAGTGTTTAAAATGTCAGCAAGAAACAAAATGAAAGTAATATATAAGAAACAAATTTGAAAGTACTATTATATATTTTTTAAAGGGACCTGATTCTATACACACAAAAGAGAAAACCTTGAGGCAGGCAAATACAGTCAGAAAAGTTTCAGCTCATGAATTAGAGAAATGTAGTGATAAAAAACAAATACCGGGGCTGGTCATGGTAGCTCACACCTGTAATCCTAGCACTCTGGGAGCCTGAGGCAAGAGGAACACTTGGGAACAAGTGTTTAAGAAAAACGTTGACAACATACTGAGACCCCTTAGATTTATACTGATAAATCTAAGCAACTTTCCTAAACATCATAAAAGTCAAGGGGACCCAAAGTTGACTGGAGAATGCATACCAACACTATGTTCATTCAAATTTAATTCTATAAAAAATTCAGCTAATCAAATATTTTTTGCAAAGCACATTTTTAATGACACTAGTTTTTGAGATATGAAGTTATAGATCTAGGAAGAGGAATTATGTAAACAGGCCTGAATTTGTGGGACCTGAAAGTAATATAATGTATTTGGGCCTCAAGATTTGATTTTAAGATAAATATCTGAAAAGGTAACTCATAAAATGTATACTGGGGCCTTCTATTCTGTTGTAAGAAGACTGAGACATATCTTAACAATGGAACATGTTGTAAAGAAGGATAACAGGATTAAATTTGCATTTAGAATATTCGTTCTTTGAACTTTTGGATTAGTTTGGAAGACACTGGTAGCAAGAAAGCTGTTGCAATAATTTGCCCAATACTGATTAGTAGTCTTGCAAAACTAAAAACGGAATTGGGGAGCGATAAGGAAGAATCTGAACATTAATAAAGAGGTAGCAGCCAGTTTTGGATTGAGGTAGCAAATGCATGCAAGCATTTTGTGAGTAAGATTCTAAATTTGCTCTCACAATTCTTATTTTAAAAACCAGGTGGTTGGATTCATTCCTAGTAGATATATAGGGGGAAGGGTGAAGACGGAGGGATGGATGATGATTTCATAGATAGCTAGGCATGGATACCAAAACTCTTTATCATGTAAAGGTTTAATTTTAGCCCTCTTTTTATCTTATCGTGATGTAAAAGCAAATTGACTTTAGTGTTTCAGTTTAAGCAATTTCCAGCATTAGCACCAACTTTTCCTGTTGGCACCCTTTAAATCTGCCCTGGCTTCAGTGCCAATGCTACCAGAATGTACTTGGCAGTCTCTGGTTCTAGATGTCAAATTGTCAAATGATTCTGTCCCACTTTCTTTTTAAGTAAATAATTTTTGCAAGCTAACTTTACTTTCTATTTAGTGATATAAAGGGAATTTCTGAGAAATATTTTAATAAAAATATCTATTATTTAAATTCAGCAGTTCTACCATTTTATTTTCTGATGATCCTGCCCACTTCACACACCTCAGTCACGTTGCGTCCTGTTCATTACTCCATCCACTGAAAAGTGAGCCTTTTCAAAAACAGCATCATGTACCTGACAAGCCACTCTCTTGCAAGTATTGTTTCAGTTCTCACAGATGGTCTTCCATGGGGTTCCCTGGAAACAGATTCTGAAGCAGGGAGTTGTGAGCAGAATGCTTATTGAGGGGTGCTCTTGGGAGATAGAACTATCAGGCAGTAAAGAAGGCAGGACTAAGCAGAGGAAGGGGCTATTGCAAAGTGATTGCATCAAAGGCTTCAGCTAATCCTGCCTGTCCTTCTGCAGCTATGATGGATCTTCAGAGTGGTCCCAAACTTAGGCAATAGGACCAGGCCTTTGCATCTTCACATGACTACATCTTGTGGTCACTCCTGGAAAGGTGAGTCATCTTGAACAGAGAAGTTTCTGAGGACTAACGTGATTTACAGAAGCAATGCAGTGGTGAACAATCAGCAATCAAGATGGTATGCTGGACAGATGGAGATGATTACTTGACTTTGAATAGGGAAGACACCACAGAATTTGCAACTCTTATAATCCATGCCATTTCCAAAGCCCTAAATCCTCCAGGAATTCTTAATGCTTGAATTTTCATTGTCCAGTTGGAACTCTGGTCCAATTATATCTTCACCTTCACCTGTATAATCTGTACATTAGATTCCTGTCTACTTTTTCACTTGTAATTTTTGTTTCTTTCTGTTTGTTTTACATGTTTTAATTTAAGACTGAGAAAAAAGTGTCCATATCGAAATAGAACATGGTGTAGGATTACACAGAACCTTGAACAGGAATTGCTTGTTAATCTTAAAAGAATTTTATAATACTAGAATATAAAAGCCTGAACAGAATGTATAGGAAGAAAAACTTAAGAAAAATGTGAATAACTTATGTATATAAGCACCAAGTCTAGTCCCTGTAATAAAAAATCTATGTCCTTTCTTTGCTGTCTTTTCTAAAGTGACGCAAAATAAAACTGAGTCAAGTTAGATTACATATTTAACTTGTTAAAACTATTTTTGTGTTCTTTCCATTGTAAGGCGATCAAAACCCTAATTGATATTTATCAAATATTAAGTGTAAACAAAATAAATATTAAGTGCTAATTATTAAATATTAAGTATAATAGTCAGAATCTTGAGCATATTGTAGTACATAGCTTTGGGTGAAAAATACACGTTCTTTTCTTTCCAGAAAGTACTCTGTCTTTCACCAATAAGTATCATGTTAGTGGTAAGTTTTTCATGGATGTACTTTACCAGATTGAGAAATTTTCTTTGTATTTATAGTTGTCTGAGAGTTTTTATTATGACTATACATTAACATTTTTCAAATGCTTTTACTGCATATTCTGAGATAATGGTATGATTTTTATTTTCTAGTTTATATTGTGAATTACATTGAATTCAACACTTAAACCTTGCATTCCTAGACTAACCCTGGTCATAATACAGTATACTATTTTTAGAAACTATTGTATGAAATTTGCCAAAAGACTGGACGTAGTGTCTCACAACTGTAATCCAAGCACTTTGGGAGACCAAGGCAGGTGGATCACTTGAGGCCAGGGAATTCCAGATCAACCTGGCCGACATGGTGAAACTCCATCTCCACTAAAATACAAAAGTTAGGCAGGCATAGTGGTGCATGCCTGTAATCCACGCAACTCAGGTGGCTGAGGCATGAGAATTGCTTGAATCTGGGAGGCAGAGATTGTAGTGAGCTGAGATCACGCCACTTCACTTTAGACTGGGTGATACAGCTAGACTATGTCTCAAAAAAAAGAAAGAAACATTTGTTAAACTATGTTTGAGAATTTTTGCATCTGTATGCATAAGGTAAGATGTGTTTGCTACTCTTCTATTTTCTAGATGTCTTTCTTAAAAGCTGTTAAATATTTCTTTTTAAAATATTTGGTAGAGTTCATTATTCAGTACACGTGGGCCTTGAGTTTTCTTTGTGGAAACAGTTTAAACTACTAATCTAAATATATGAATGAATAATATATTTCTTCTTGAGCAAGCTTTGGTAGTAGTGGTGTCTTTTAAGAAGTTTTTCTATTTAATCTAACTTACCAAAGTTATACTTTTAATGTGCATACGATCTATAGTGATATTTCTGCTTTCTTTATTAATACTGGAAATTTGCATTTTTCTCATTTTTCTTATTCAGAAAAGCCATAGAATTATCAATTTTATTGATCTGAAAAACCTACAAGTCCTTTATTTCATTTTTTTATCTTTCATTTCTTAATTTCCACTTTCATATTCCTTATTTTGTTTCTTGTGCTTATCATAAGCACACATTGGTTTGTCTTTTTTTATTTTTAATAAACCTGAGATCATTCATTTAAGGACTTTTTAACATAACTTTTTTAATATCATAATTTTTCTCTTAAGAACTATTTTAGCTGCATCATATTCATTTTGATGTATTTTATTTTCATTTTAATTCGGTTCAAAATATTTTCTATTTTTCTTTGTGTACCATCTTTACCCATGGTTTATTTAGAAGCATATGACTTAATTTCCAAATACTTGAGGCTTTTCAGTTTTCTTTCTGATACTGATATTTAGCATAATTCCAATGTGGTCAAAGTTCCTACTTTGTATAATTTTAGTCCTTTTTATTTATTAAACCGTTTTATTGACAGCATGTGGTTTATCTCGGTGAGTGTTCAAACTGTACTTAAAAAGGGTATGTATTTGGGGGTAGGGTAGTCAATTTGCTTAACTTGGTTGATAGTGTTGTTCAAATTATGTATATACTCACCGATTATTTACGTTTTCTTTTAATTAGTGAGAGACTTTTAAAAATTTACAACTCAGCCTGGCCAAAGTAGTGAAACCCTGTCTCTACTAAAAATACAAAAAATTAGCCAGGTGTGGTGGCAGACACCTGTAATCCCAGCTACTCAGGAGGCTGAGGCAGGAAAATTGCTTGATCCCAGGAGGCGGGGTTTACAGTGAGCAGAGATCACACTACTGTACTCCAGGCCAGGCAACAGTGGTAGACTCCATCTAAAAAAAAAAAAAAAACAAAAAAAAACTTTACAACTGTACGTATGGATTTTTGTATTGTTTCTTTGAATTCTATTGGTTTTCTTTTATATATTTTGAAGCAATGTAACTAAGTCCTTAGACATCTAAGATTGTTTTTTTCTTATGGTAAATGAAAAAATGGGATTAAATATCACATTTTATTTCTTGAAATATTGTTGTTTGTAAATATGCTTTGAACTTACTTGTTTTTAAATCAGTTTTTCAGAAAGAAAAAAAATGCCTTTAAATTGTCTTTTGTAAATCATAACTACTCTTACCAGTTTTCTTTCTTTGTTCTTAACAATTTGGATTACTGTCTGGAGTCACTTGCTTTCAGCCTAGAGAATTTCCCTTAGTTTTTCTTATAAGATGGTCTGATAGCTATAACTTCTCTTAATTTTTGTTTACCTGAAAAAAATTTTATTTCACCTTTATTTTTCAATAATATCTTTCTGCACACAGGGTTCTTGGTTGTCATTATTTTCTTTGAGAACTTTGAATCTATTTTCTTTTCATCTCTGGCCTTGAGCATTTCTGCTGTTAATCTCACTGAGTTTCCTTTGTAAAGATGTGGCATCTTTCTTTTGCTGCTTTTAAGATTCTTTGTTTTTGAGCATCAGTATTTTTTTCCCATGAGGTGTCGATGTGGTTTTCTTTATGTTTACTCTGCCTGGAGTTTATTGTGCTTCCTCGTGTGTTGTTCAATATTTTTCAATCAATTTGTGAAATTTCCAACCATTATTTACGTTTTTGAAATTTTTTTCTCTGGCTTCTCTTTTCTCATGATACTGTTATGATGTGCGTATTGGTGCACTTAGTGGTAATTTACCTTTCTCCAAGACTGTTCATTTCCCCATTTTTCTCTCTCTACATTTTGGCTCACATAATCTTGATAACCAAACTTCAAGCTTGCTAGTTTCTTCTTTGACTGGTTCAAGTCTTCTGTTGAACCACTTTAATGAATCTTTAAAACATTTTAGCTATTGAAATTTCAATTCTAGAATTTCCATTTAATTCTTTTTAAAAAATAGTTTCTATCTCTTTGTTAACGTTCCCTACTTAAGACAACATTGTCAATATACATAAGCAAGTGTGGTCCAAAGGTGGGTGGGGCTCCTTTCTATACAACCTCTACTCATAGAATGCAGGTGCTGCTATGAGCTTGGAATATTGAGGATATTAGACCCTCATAGCTCTACCTGCAGTTGTGAGGTGGTGGATTCACAATGTTTTTATTTCCTTAATTACTTTTGTGAGTATGTTTTTAATGGCTAATTTTATTTTATTTATTTCTTTTTTTTTCTTCTTCCTTTTTGTGGAGAACGGATTCTCACTATGTTCCTTGGGAAGGGGGCTCAAGCTGTCCTCTCACCTCTGTCTCCTTAAATGCTGGAATTACAGGTGTGAGTCACTATGCCTAGCTAGTTTTCAGTCTTTTATTTGAATATGATATAATTACTAGTTAGATAACTGCTCTCACAGGTGCTACCTCTTGCCTGCCTTTTTTTTTTTTTTAAGATATGGGTCATACTTTCTTATTTATTTGAATGTCTCATTTTTTGTTGTTAAAAAGTGGACATTTTAGATAATATATTGTGGGTACTCTAGGTACTACCTGAGTATTACCTTCTCTGCTGTGCTTGTTATCGTTATTTGCTTATTTACTAGTTTAGTGAATGGCTGGATTGTTACAGTGAAGTATTTCTCTGTGGTCCTCTTTCAGTGTTAGTCCTCAGATATTCCTCCTTAAAGAGGAACAGCCTTTAGTATACTCACAGTCATCAACGGATAACAGTAATATGGTAGGACTGTCTTCCATTCTTTCTCTGACCACACCCCTTCATGAATGTCCACTATTTTCCTTACTGGTCAATTCCTCTACTGTTTTCAGTAAGTCCTTGGAACATAACTTACTCTACATACTAATCGAGTCAAGTTATGTCTCCTTTGAAAGAATAATTTTTGAAGTTAGTATTTGATATTTGTTCTGAGTGTTCCTCTCAGCTGTCTTATTCCCCAGTTTTCCTATACAAAACAGTCTGTATCCTGTGTAGGCTGTATCTTCGTTAAAAACCTTGATCTTCTCCCACGTGCCTTTCACTATAATTTCCACTGCTTTTGAGAGTGCGATTGGGTTTAAACTTCTCCAAACTCTGTTGCAAAAAGTGTCAGTTTATTTGGGAAGAGACTAGGAGCTGTTTATCTTACATCCTGCTCTCCCCCGAGGAACATCTCTTATCCAGAGCGCTAGTGATGGAGGTGAGAACAACGACAAATTTCTTTCTGAGTGACATTCTGCTTTAGAAGCTGAGCATTCAGTGGAGGGAGCAGGTAACAGCCTGATGTTTCTCTTCTGCTGTGAATCCACCACCTCACAACTGCAGGTAGAGCTATGAGGGTCTAGTATCCTCAACATTCCAAGCTCATAACAGTACCTGCATTCCATGAGTAGAGGTTGGATAGAAAGGAGCCTTCACCTTTGGACCACACTTGCTAATGATTTAGCTTTGGCACCAGGTAGATGAGGTCAGGATGAGAAACTCTGAGATCATTTTCCTCCTGGAAAAAAGAAAATCCTCTGGCTGGGAATTGGGAAGAAAGGGAAACCTTGTATTCTTGGCTCCAGCAGTCTGGAGTGTAGTTTTTGCCTTGTTGAACTTGGGATAGGGGGAATCAGTCTTGGTTCAATTGCCACAGACTTGCTTTTCTTACTGAAATGTGTAGATTTTCTTGAATAGATATTTCTCTAGTTGTCGTTGCCCTTGAGGACCATCTGCAGAGGCTTTACATGATTATGTGTGTATGTGTTTGTTTTTTAAAATAATGTCCACCAGTTTCACTGGGAAGCAGGTCAGAGAGGCTTTTGATGCTGTCATGCTAGAAATCAACCTTTTTACTATTATTTTTAAGAAGTACTTGTGGGAGTATAGAAACATAGTTCAATGGTTTAGTTTTCTTTCATTACTTTAAAAATTACCTTCTATTATCTTTTGGCCTGTGGGAGTTCTTTTGAAAAGCCTGCTCTCATTCTTATGTTGATTCTTCTGCAAGTCATGGTTCTTATTTCTAGCTCAAGATTTTCTTTGTTGCAAGTTTTGTCAATTTGATTTAGATATTTTCTAGTGAAGTTTCCTTTTTTTTTTTGTTTTTCTGCTTGAAGTTTGTTGAATTTCTTGGATCTATGAGTACACAGTTGTCATGAAATTTGAACAAAAAAAACTTGCAATTATCTTAAATCTTTTCTGCCTCCCCCAACTTCTGAGACTCAAATTGCATAAATGTTGTATTTCTTGATAATGTCCCAAAGACAATATGAAATTCTGTTCATTTTGTCAGATTTTTTGTCTTAGCATCTTCACAAATCTTATATTGTGGGGTGTCCAATCTGCTCGTGTATAAATCTGGTATATTTTTTATTTTATTTTGCATTTTTTATCTCTAGCAGTTTGAGTCATTTTTTTATATCTGCTATTTCTTTATTCATCATGTTCCTGCTCTCCTATACGATCCTGAACATATGCAATAAAATTACCATAGCTATTTCGATATGCTTATGCTAATTCTATAGTCTTAGTCATGTTTTTTATTCTGCTACTATTAATTGATTTTTCTCCTGGTTATTGGTCATATTTTCTTTCCTCCTTGCATGATTTTTTTTTTTTAATAGAGATGGGGGTTTCACCATGTTGGCCAGGCTGGTCTCGAACTCCTGACCTCAGGTGATCTGCCCATCTCGGCCTCCCAAAGTGCTGGGATTACAGGTGTGAGCCACCAACCCGGGCCTTCTCCTTTATATCCACTGTTTTTGTTTTTTTTTAATCATCTCTGACTGGTGCTGTGGATGATATACTGCAAGAGACTACAAAACCTTTAAAGGTATTTAGATTTATTTTTTATTTTTTTTATTTTGTAAGGAGTTAAATTACTGACACATCGTTTTCATACTCTCAGACTTGGTTTTATTCTTTGTTGGAGCTATTTGTTTTCCTGCTGTTTAAACCTGAGTATGATTTTTTTATTCACAGATAGTCTTTCCTCTCAAGTTTTGACATGGCTACAATCTCAAATGAATGTCCACATTTGGCAGAAAGTCTTCTGCCACCTGGCTAGTCTTTAACTCCAGTGTCTTTTAGGACTTTACAGACTATGTTCTTCCTCTCAGTTCTTAGCTCCCCTGCAGCAGTTACTTTCTCAGAGCCTCCAGAGGAGTCTCCACATGTGCAAATTATCTTCCAGTCATGGAAATAGGGAACCCTCTACGGATTTTGAGATCTCACTCTCGGCACTCCCTCTTTTCCTGTAATCTATCCTTCTAAAATTTCATCCACTTCGGTTGCCCTGAACTCCATTTGTCTTCAGCTCAGTGAGGCTGCTGTACTTTTATTGGATTCCAATTGATTGTACTATGGTGGAAAAGGTTTCCCAGCCGGAAAGCCTGAGTGAATGTGGTGCTACCTTTGTTTGTTCTTCTTTTCTAAAAATCACAAGCACTCCTGAAAAAATTTGTCTCATGTCTTTTTGTTTGTAATTTAATTAATGTTTAAAGTGAGAAAAGCAATTTGGTCCTAGGTACCATATAACATATATGAGATAAATTTAAAATTTTTCTATTTTAAACAAACATGTCTATGTTTACCACTTTCAAAATAAACATGCAAGTTAAAGACATAATAATTTTGAAAAAATAATTATTTTTAGTAACTATCTTAAGTATTATTTATTTGCATAAAAATAAATTGGACAAATATTTTAATCAAATTACATTAACGCCTCTACATAGGGAGCAGGTGATTTAGTTAGATTTAATCTTTAAAATGTCAGCATCCAAATATGGCATCAATTCTTACTAAATACTATAAATAATATAAACTAAATATAATTGTATCTATTAAATTCTCAAATAATACCGCTAACCACAAAATTAACACAATGATGACTTCTTTTCTGAAACATTGAAATATGTCAATACCTTTAAATTGCTTAAAAATTAATGAATGAATCTAATTGAGTATACTTCTACCAACTATATTTTTACATTTTATAGGTAAAACCTTTGTACATTTTGAGCTTGGGCCAACTGGCAAATCATTTTTATATCACATTGGCTGTTTCTAGACACTTTTTACTATATTAACCAGGAATGAGTCAAACTATATTGCTCCATTTATACAGTATTAATGTGAAAATAGTTATTACAGATGGAAAAACTCAAGAACAGGAATAATTATTTTCTAAAGTCACAAGTAGTTACAGCAGTGTTAAGAATAACTATGACTTGTAGACTAACATTTAGTGTGTAAACAGAGGACTCTATTTTTAAAAAATATAATTTGAGGGCAGGCACTGCATTTCTCAGTATATTCCCAAAGCTAAGTGGCAGTCTGATAAGAGTTGCATTAAAGTAAAGGTCAAATAATGATGACAAGATTCCTCCCATTTCACTTTGCCACAGTTTGACATAAGCTGAGATTTATGCGATGTCACTAACCATCAATCAATCACCCATGAATAACAAATAAAGAGATGAAATGGCTAAGTAAATATGTCTTTTAAAAAATATTGGTGAAAAAAAGAAATGAGGTCAGCTACTAGGCTGATCTTCAAAGAGAAGAAGTAACCCAAATACTGTTTCATTTGAAGCCCTTGTATTTAAGGAAACAAAGCATTGACAATTTTTCCTTCTCTTGATTGATACATAACTATTTTAGTTCCTAGAACAGTTTTGTTAAAATACTACAGTATTAGTTAATTTTGTTTCTTAAGAGACTTGCAAGAGGTTTGTTTGTTGTTTTTATCCTTACGTAGTTCTTATTGGTAAGCTTTGGATAGCTATCCTATAAATATTATTGGTCTCATAACATTTTAGATATTTATTCTTAATTCAATATCTTTGTTATTAAAACAAGTCAATTTGTATGAGTTGAAGAAAATGGTAACAGTAATGATTTTTAAATATGCTAATGGTTTTTAGCATACTCAATACACCCAAAACACTTTTAAAAACATATAGCTTAAAATCTCTGCGGGGAAAATGTTTTAATGTCTTTATTCTAAGTGACTACAGACAAACGTAACAGAATAATCATTCTGGCACAAACACAGAGATGTAGGTTGGCACGAGGATGTGTGAAAAGAGTAGCAGTAGATGAAAGCAGTAGAGAGACTGAACAACACCATAGCAATAGTGCATCAAATCCTACCTAGTAAGGCCGACACTAACCTTTAAGGAGGAAGAATTGCAACTTAATTCCAAAAACACAGTGTAATTTTTGTATATATGTAACTTGTAGTTTTATACATGTTTATATGTAAATTAAAATGCATAAAAGTTCACAGTATAGTATATATTATTTTCTGTAGTACAGATAATTTTACAAATTGCTTTTAACTTTAGAATATTTCATGTTAAAATTTACCTACTTAGTGTTTTTGAAAAGACAGGTACATATGCTTGATGGATCCATGTGATCATTACAATCTAGTACCAGGTGGTCAAAGAGGCAGCATAGGAGAATACCACAACTTAGGCTGGATCTTTCTACATTTAGATAGCAAAGGAAGCCCAGAGTAGGTCCCCAGAACATGCAGATGCTGAGTTGTGAGATACTGCCTTATAAGACCCATAAACACATATGCACTCACATCAAAATTGTTAAAAAGAGAAAAGATGCTTTAAAACGACTATAACAAGGAATCAGTCTCACATGTTTATTCATTTTAATGCACTTAAAAAGTAGTGTAATGACACAAATGACATGGAATGATACAGGCATATACTTTTTAAATTTTCTGAAGCCTCTGTGTTTTTAAGACCCTTTTGTCACATGTATTTTTAAGAAAATAATAGTTTTATTTCAACCAAATAATTGGATATTCACAAAGAAATGTGATCATTTCTACACTCAGACGTTTATGTCCGGGTATTACACAGAAAAATGATGACAACTAATTTTGCCTTGAGAAAAAAAATGCAGAAAGCAAATCACTTTTATTTTGATGTTATTTTTGGCAAGCGATACAATATTATATGTGTATTTGTATTCAAATATGAACTATACCAGAAAGAACAAAATCTGATTTCAGATGTCTTTGATTGCTGGTCAAAAAAAATTTTTTATGAAGAGTGAAACTAGCAATTATTAATCACTTTCTTAAAATGTACTGAGATGGTTTCTAGTTTTTTGCATTTTCTCACAAATGTTTGTCAAAATCACCCTTTAAAGAACCCTTTAAATTGCATGCCTTAATGAAAATAGCTTCATTTTCTTTTCTGTTGTTTTAAAAATAGAGACAAATAAGAAGCAATCAAAAACTAAATGAATTTTAAAAATCTTTCTGTAACAGTTCACAACTATATTAAATAAAACAAAATAGCTTGTCAATGGCTATCATATTTCACTTGTTACTCACTTTCTACAAACCTTGGAATGCTTTAAGAGAGAAAACATTGCATTGCATTTATGAGCCCTTTACTAAACATCTATTCACTAATATTTTATATCAGCCACGGTATTAGCTACTTGAACTGCAAAAAATGGTAACAAGTCATGGTTTCTTTGCCCAAGGAATTGGCAATACTTTCACAGGCGACTGAGAGGACAGAAACACGAGTCATTGTGTAAAAGAAAGGAATGCAACATTGGTGTGAATGAAACACAATACAGGAATATAGTAGAACAGGTTTTAAAACACGATATAAAAATACCTACTTTTAAACAAACTGTATATACCTATTCCTATATTTATTCAGGAATATCATCTCTAGTAATAATTTTAATATGGAACGGTTATAATTAACTTTATTTCAAAGTTCATAATCTAGAAAAATATTCTTTTAAATGAATGAGGAGAACATTTTGTATTCATGAGAGAGGATATATTTTAGGTTTTCAAGAAATGTTGGTATGTTCTCCACATGATCACTGGCATATACGGTCCCAGTGCCACTAAAGCTTTGTACCCTGGAAACACTGGTAACGTACATAGCTGGTACTCTGGAACTGAAGGAATCTATCTACGGATATTTGTTTTATGTTTAGACATGTTACAGATTGTGATATCTAAAATCAGAAGGATTAGCTATATGTGCATCCTATTGTTATACAAACAAAACTACAGGTGGCTTATTAGCTAATTTTCCTCATCATATGGCTAATTTACCGAGGCTTTTCCTCTAAAACATTGGAAGTTGCAATGTACCCTATGATCATTCACATAGTAAGTGCCAGTAAAAAAATCCTATGCCTCTGTTATGCCAACACTTGCTTAGTAAATGCATTTTTTTCTCAAATTTTAGATAGAAATGGAATTTTTGATATAATAATCATTTGTAGTTTTTTTTCATTATATTTCTTCTATTCCCCTGGACACTGGCTAGTGTTTAATCACATTAATATATAAAATATCTGCCTGTAATCCCAGCACTTTGGGAGGCCGAGGCGGGCGGATCACAAGGTCAAGAGATCGAGACCATCCTGGCCAACACGGTGAAACCCTATCTCTACTAAATATATATATATAAAAAATTAGCCTGGCATGGTGTCACGCACCTGTGGTCCCAGCTACTCCGGAGGCTGAGGCGGAAGAATCACTTGAACCCAGGAGGCGGAGGTTACAGTGAGTTGAGATTGCGCCACTGCACTCCAGCCTGGTGACAGAGCAAGACTGTTTAAAAAAAAAAAAAAATCTAGATCTCATTTCAGGGCAAGATAGACTGATTGTGGAAATTTTGACAACTTTTCCTTTTTATTGCCCTGTACTATTTTTTGAAGGAGCCGGCCATGCCTGAATATATATGTGAAATTGCCTACATCTCATTGATCCATTCTTTTTATCTTCCTTATTGTTTTCAAGCAACATATTTCATAGTGACCAATATCAACCGTTCATGATTTAAAAGAGGATATATATACATATATGTATGTATGTGTATATATATGTGTATATATATGTATGTATACATACATATATGTGTATATGTGTATATATGTATGTATACATACATACATATGTGTATATATGTATGTATACATACACATATATGTGTATATATGTGTATGTATACATACATATATGTGTATATATGTGTATGTATACATACATATATGTGTATATATATGTATATATAATGTTTTACTTTTTTTTGTAAGGAGCGTTTTTTTTTTCTTTTTTTTACTTTGATTCTTGGCAACTGTGTTATAAAACAAAGTTATCATTAGAGCAATTAATGTATTCATAGGTATTTCATGTAAATATAAAGTTTTATTCTTTCATAAAAATAATATTGTTAAACATAGAACAAACAAGTATAGTGTGAACTTCAGGTGAAGTGAGCTGGTTTGCATAATGTTTTTTCTGGGGGGGGCTATGGATTATAGAATTTTACACTTATGAGAGTTTGAATAACCCACAAGTCACAAGTAGCTGTGTTTTCCATAAGATGGTGTTTGAGGTGATAAAATTCTCACTACAAACTGAGTGTTAGAACTCTGACTGATATTCACTTAACAGGAAAAATGCCCACGTACTATTAGCACCTCTTGTGACATGACTTGTAGGCTATATAAGGTGTAGTTTATAATCACACAGCTACAAGGTACCAAAGATAGGTGATTAGCCATAGAAATCAGCTTTCTCACCACCAAATGATACTCTCGTCGTGGAAGGGCATGCAAACAGAACATCCAGAGTTGATTATCTCAGGCTGGCTGAAACATTAAAAAACTTGTCAAGGTCAAAACTATGACTAACTTAAAAATATACCCCATATTTTATTTTTCTGTATCCAAATAAGATTATTTACTAAAATTTCAAAATCAGTCTTCATTAATTTGACTTCATGTACTTTTTATATGATTGTGAAAAAGAAAGAAGGAAAACAGAGAGAATAAGAAACAGAGAAAGAAGACAGGAGAAAAAGAAATCAACCAAGGCATCTAGAAAGTTTAATGTGCTATTAATATTCTCATTTGCTTTTACTTGCAACAACCATCAGCTACTAACTTCGATATAGGAACTTATAAAAACAAACACAACACATTGTATGAACTACAAATTAAACTTTATGCTAATAAATCACACCCTAAAGAGTAGCACTCTCTTTTATTCACAATTTTCTTCAAAGTATCATAACGGCTTTATTAAAAAAAAAAAACAACGAAAAAAAAACTTTCAATTTATTGAATTATTATTATTTGCCAGGGACTACTTTAGGTGTGGAAACACAGAAGAAAACAAAATCTGGGGCCTTTTGAGCCCTATATTCTAGTAGGGAAAATGACAAACTAATAAATTGATAGACAAAAAATATGAAATGTATTGTTTGCTAATGCTGATTAGTACAAAAGAAAAAATAAGAGACTCTAGATAGGAAAAATGGCAAGAGGATGTAGGGGTTGCAATTCTATTTAAGATGATCAGAAACCTTGTGTACTTTCACTGCTGTGTTAACATTTGTACCAAGACTGAAAGAAGAGAAGCAAGCAATCGTTGAACATCTCTGGGGCCAGAGTATTTTTGCGAATACAAAAGCTTGGGCTGGGCCCGGAAAAAGCTTGGCAGCCGTCATCCTGTGAGCTAGGAGTGAGGTAGCCACCGAGGGAGCTTGGTGAGGATTTCAGGAGGGTAAGGAACAGGAAGTTCCTGTAGGGCTTACTTCCCTCTCTAACCACCTGGGCTTTAAGTGTGGAGAGAAACATTCTGAATAACAATCAAAAAATTTCCGACAGATTCAACACCAATGGTTACTAAGATGACATCTCATCATTTAAAATGGTCATAGCCGCTGGCATTGACTAGTCATTTAATCTGATAGTGTTGTTGAATTAATCATGTTTCAGTGGACAGAAAATACGACTGCCACTTATCAATGGCCTTTTGATAATTTTATCTAACCTTACCAAAAAATAAAGAGGAAGAGAGAAAACTTTTTACTTTAAAACTGAAAAAAGTATGAGTAGTTGTCTATATTTTCTAATTTATATTACAATGCTGTTGCAAAAAAAAACTTGTTCCAGATAAGATTTTTATTGAAGATGAATTTATTTCTATAATTACTTGTGGTCATACACATGGCTTCAACTTTCCTGGCTTTTTTTTTTTTTTACTTTTTATCCGTAAAACGATATAGTTGAAATAGAAGATTTATAAGTTTCTCTTTAGGCTTTAAAATATTAGGATTTTAAAATGAAAATTATATTTTAAGATAGCCCACATATAACAGAATGTATTTGAAAGGGCAGAGCAGATTACTAATCTTCTGTAAAGCTAGTATAAATATTATATACCCATGTATAAATACAGAGCGAAAATAAAAGAAACATATGAAGCATACAGAAAACCTTTTTTTTCTTTCTTTTTAAATTACCAGTAAGAAGAGTTGTTTCAGCTACTCTAAATTTGAAAACGTTTCGTTCAAGCAACCAAAGAGCTATGCTGCCACCTACTGGCCATATGAATAGCATCCATCAGATTGCTATTCCTTCCTTAGAAATAGAGTAGTAGTCCTTACTTTTAAAAATCAGGATTATAAAATGTCTATTCATTTAAAACAATGAATGGGTGAAATACTATTTAGATTATTTTATTTATTGTACACCAAAACAACACTATTTTTCAGGTGGTCTTTGTTGATAATGCAATACACTTCTCATGGCCTTTCTAGGAGGAAAACATTACTGGTATTTTGATGAACGTTCCAGTATGATTTCACAGTAACAGAAAAAATGTATTTTTTTGATTCTTAGACATAAAAGCATTTGATTTAGAAGCCAACGTATAAACTACCTTTAAAAAAGAAAAATTCCAAACTGAGCCTTGGTTAATGACTACTTATATTAAAAGTGAGTCACCTAAGAGCTAATATGCTGGCGTTTGAGCACTGATGTTCCTTAAAAAGCTTGGCACTTAAAGCCCTTCATTTAGAAACATTAGCACCTAAATATTTTACAGAGCTTCCAAGAAAGTGGCCATTTGCTTATCCATAGGTTTTCTTTTTTCTTTTCTTTTCTTTTCTTTTCTTTTCTTTTTCTTTTTTCTGTAGAAAAGTCATAGCAGTGTGTACAACTTAGGTGTTTTCCTGCTATTATACACTAGCAGTGAACCACTTTGATGAATTGATGCAGTGTAACCCACACCTTGTTAATTGTGTGATGACGCAGTCCTTTGATATGATTCTATCCTTTCAAATTTGTCACATCCAAAACAAGCACTTTTTAAAAATAAATAAAAACTCTCAATTTTGATAAGGCAACAGAAAGCACAAAAATTGAGAGAAAAGTAGTAAATCAGGCATTTAAGACATTTAAACTAGAGTAATTTTTATCCTGGACATTGTTCCAAAATTACGATCTTATGTGTTGCTTCCTGACTTTCGTTTGAAGCACAAATTGTAGAAACTGGAATGGGAAAGGGTGCATCACATAATGTTGATGCCTGCTTTCCGAGCAAAGACACCGTGACTCTGAGAGAGCCTGAGTGCTTTGAACAACTTAGCTTTAATGTTTCCACCCTGAATCCTTAATCAAAGAGATTGCCTCATCAGAAAGATTTTTTGGAACACTGGATTAAGTTTTAATTTTCCTTTAACAAAGCAATTGTCCACATTTTTTCCCATATATGGAACATGCTCTGCATGATACTTAAACCTTTGGTATGAATCACATCACTTCTCATTTTATGTTGCTATATACAGACATTTTTTTCGTATTCGTTTGTCTTTTTCATGGTCTCTCTTTCTTTCGCATTATCTCTTTCTTCTATGTTCTCTTAAATTTATTTTTGTATATGTCCATATTCTAAGAAATCGAACCAACAAATCTACAGAGGCAAACAGTTACCTTTCTTTCATTTTTACACTCAGCAATATTGACTAAAACTCCCATGGAATACTTCTTACAACTTAAACATCAATTTAAACCTAGCATTTTAAAAATAATTTCATCCATGTTCTGAGGGATAGAGGACTTTTGAATAGCACCTTTTAGTATCCTTATCTTTTATTCTGTCTCTGAATTTTTTCTGAACTATAGTGGAAAAGATTCTTTTCAAAATATATTCTGGTTATCATTCAGAGAACAAAATGTGGATTATCCAAATAACATTTCTTTTTAGTATTATATTAACTGGAAAGTGTATGTCTTTAACGTTATTGTGACTTTAAGAAAACAGTCATATTATCTGAAAGCTCATGTAATTATTGAAATTAATCTAATGTATTTCCATTGTTACAAAGACTCTAAAAATATTTTATCCCCTCTATAATACACCATTAATTTTGAGTACCATAATTACTTTAACTTTTATTTATATATTGCTCTAAATATGAAGGCTATAATATAAAGTATTTTATGTATTTTAATTGATTTTATAGAATAGATCTCCATAAATGGGATCACTGGTTTTAAAAATATTCAACATTTTAGGATTTTTGTAATTTTTCCAAAATTTAAGTTAAATCATCATGTACCAAAAAGAACACCTGGATGCTGTTGTTGCTAAAGAAAGAACCAGGGAGGGGCTTATTAGCCACTTTATATACAAAGTAAAAGTCACACCTCTGGAGCAGCTTTCAGAGTAGCTGTGTTAGCCAAGGGAGGTGTTTCTCTTTGGAGGCTTCTGTTAGCTCATCTTCAAATCTACAGCTTGAGGAGGAAAGCTTGTCAGCCCTTCTTTTTTCTGGAATGGTAGAGATAGCCCTGAAATACATGGGGTATTGATTTGGGGGTGAGGGGACAGGGAAGTGCTGGATAGAGAAGAGCAGGGTCCCTGGTGAAGGCTCCAACCTCAGGCCTGTGCCCACGGACCTAAGTGAGGACAGGCACTCCTGTTTTAGCGCCTAAATGTTGCATTTCCTATGACCACTCTGGCCTGCCATGCCCCCATCGGATGCTTATGAAAACCCTGAGACCGTAGCGGGCACACATACCCGGTGGTTGGATGGCAAGAAGAGCACAAGGGCAGAACAACACACCAACAGACACCGGCAGGTCATCGCATCGACTGAGGAATGACATGGACGCCAAGGGAAATTCGGCCGAGGGCAGTGAGAGAAGAGCTCAGCTGCTCAGTGGCCTGACTCCAGGGGAGACCACTTTCCCACTCCATCCCCCTTCTTGCTTTGTATCCATCTGCTGAGAGCTCAATCCATCCACCACTCAATAAAAAGCCTTGCACCCATCCACCAAGCTCATGTGTGATCTGGTTTGTCCAGTACACTAAGGCAAGAACCCAGGATACAGAAAGCCCTCTGTCCTTGCAATAAGGCAGAGGGTCTAACTGAGCTGATCAACGCAAGCTGCCTGTGCACAGCTAAGCTGAAAGAGCGCACTGTAACACTCGCCTACCTGGGCTTCAGGAGCTGTAAACACCCAACGCGGGATGCTGCGCTCCCGCAACCTGCCTGTCGGCCTGCTCTCCCTAAGAGTCTGAACTGAGGGGCCTTGATGAAGGAAGCCACACCCCCCATCACTCGCCCTGTGAGGGGGATAACGGAAAATTTTTCCCATTTCAGTGTGTATAATACAAGCCATATTAGGTTATTTGTTTGGATTGTAATCCTATAGGCTTTGAATGGGGATTTAAATTTAATGTAAAAGAAAATGAAAATTTTAAATCGGGTGGGATATGTAATCTGGAAATAATGATAACCTAAAATCTTGTTGGGTTGAGTTTAATGCATTTCTTAAATTGGTTGTAGTTCAAATATTCATACATTTGTTATAGACTTGAATTAAAAATATTTTAGAAGTGAATTAAAAATATATTATTCGCATATCAGGACATACTAATTAACTACCGAAAAGCAAAGCAGCAGATAATTCAATCAACCTGTGTTTATTTTTATTAGTTCTATGGTAAAGTAATTATTCAGTTAAGAACTTTCTGTTTTGACAACTATCAGGTAATCGAAGTGCATGAAGACCTAAACAGATACCTCTAATGTTCATCCCATTATACATGTGTATTGGATAAATTCTAAAAATTGAATAATATGACTAAAGTAGTACAAAGAGAAGTAAAATATAATCAATATTTGAAACGTTATAAACATTTTAAATCGTTTAATATATAGACAATGATTAAAATGTAATCTTTCTGCATGTTGGATAATACGAGTATAGTATCCCTTCCTAGGTTATAACTCATATATATGCGATTAAATAGGAGTTATAATCATATTCTACTACGATTATAACATTTTTCACATATTTCATGTCATTTATCATTGTTTATGCAGAACACAAGTTGAGAACATGAAGTTTATGTAATTGTACACAAATATTCAGAAGAATGAGTTGGTTTTCAAGGAATCATGTAAAGCAAATGAACAAAATAATGATTAAGAACCACAGAAGCTGAGTATGTTTGGTGATCCCTTTGCATGCTAAATGTAGTTAAAAAGCTTTTTCAATATTAAAAAATAGGTTTTGAGCAGTCAATGGTTTATAAAATGTCACCAGAATGCATTCACCTAATCTTAACCTTTTAAAAATTCCTTTATAAGTTTAATGCTTTCGAAAGTTTATTTAGATATGTATTTTAAGAATTCAGAAAGACACTTGGGAGAATTGCAAATGGCAGACAGACAGAACACCCACACTTGATGGTATAGAGTTGTTTATGCTTCTATTCCTTCCTATTAAAATAGAGCTCATCGGCCTGGTGTGGTGGCTCACACCTGTAATCCCAGCATTTTGGGAGGCTAAGGCGGGCAGTTCACTTGAGGCCAGGAGTTCGAGACCAACTTGGCCAACATGGTGAAATCCTGTCTCTACTAAAATTACAAAAATTATCCAAGCCTGGTGGTGTGCACCTGTAATCCCAGCTACTTGGGGGCTGAGGCATGAAAATCCTTTGAACCCAGGATGGGGAGGCTGCAGTGAGCCAATATTGTGCCACTGCACTCCATCCTGGACAACAGAGTGAGACTCTGTCTCAAGAAATACATGAATAAAATAAATAAAAATGAAACAAAATAGAGGTCACTGAGGGCAGAAGCTGGGTTTTATCCGTGTTTTGCTTTTTCATAGCGTATTACCCGGTGCATTAAAGCTACTTATTACTGTCCACTGAGGCAAGGCAAGGTTGGAAGGGAGGAAGGGAGTTGGGGAAAAGGACACAGGACTGAGGAAATGGTTAAGAGCCCTATGTAGTTAAGCCAATTTTATTTTCACGATTTTAAGACAAAAGCTGTTAAATAAAACTAGAATATCTACCAGGTGAGATAATTCATAAAAGATAACTTATAGCCTTAACTTTCACACAGTTTCCCAAAGAATTTAACTTCAGCTTGAGTTTAAAGTTATTTTAAATTTCCCAAAGCTATGATACCACTAGTGATTAAAATGTGAGGAAGACAAAACGCCATTTAAATTATCCTTATTCTTTTAACAAACACAGTTTAATTCTAAGTGAGTTAAAGTTCTAATGGCCTACAGATTGCCCAGTCTGCTGCTGGTAGTTATAATTGAGGTAAAAATAACTTTTTTTTTCCTATACCATTTAGTGCCACCCCTGGGGTTGAATTAAAGATGAGTGACTTGTCTGTTTCAACCTTATCCAAATGACCTTATGTATCCTTCAACGGAAATCTTCTCAGAAAGTCTCGATTTTCTCTGTCGTTATGTTTATGGAAACCCTCAATGTAAATAATTCAGTTGAAAATAATAAAGAGATTGTTTTCTTTATTCCATAACTTAGTAATTATAAAAATACAGAGAATTAATGGAAGAGATAATTCACATGACACTTGGGCTTAATTTTGCATTCAGCACAGAAAAAAAGTTTTACACAGAGAAAATATATTGTCTACCCTCAGATGAAATCTCTAATCTCATTCAGTTATTCAGTTGCTGCTGTTAATAGTAAAAAGAAAAACTGAGACAAAGTATTTGAGGGCCAAGATTGTCCCAAATGTATTAAAAACCCATCTACTCAAAGTAGGTAAGATTGCTTATCGTACTGAGGAATTGCAAAAAAAGAAATACAAATAATGTCAACTTTTTCCCTAAGGGAAAATTTCAAAGACATTATTTCTATATTTAAGTTATCGACAATCCAGTTGGAATGATAGATCACACACATGCACATGGACATAGACATTTTTTACATCAATACACCTTCTCAGGGGCATAAGAAGTGTAATGTTAGAATTGGGATGTGGAAAGGGGAGGGAAAGCTATAAATGAAGATTCTTTCATCCATTCACACCAGCTTCTCAGAGTTATTGAAATTAAGACTGGACAGAAAGGCAGATTAGAGTAGGCAAGGAGACTTTTGATGTGGGAAGGAAGAGGAGTATAGAGTCCTTGGGTGGCTCTACTCCACAAGTCAGCATTTTACTTTGTGCTGACTTATAGAGAAATTCTTTAATTTATCTTACTGTATTTTAAAATTTTTATTTTATTTATTTTTTTGAGATGGAGTCTTGCTCTGTCACCCAGGCTGGAGTGCAATGGCAAGATCTCAGCTCACTGGAACCTCCATCTCCCCAGTTCAAGTGATTCTCCTGTCTCAGCCTCCCAAGTAACTGGGATTACAGGTGTATGCCACCATGTGTGACTAATTTTTAAATTTTTTTAGTAGAAATGGGGTTTCACCATGTTAGCTAGGCTGGTCTTGAACTCCTGACCTTGTAATCCACCTACCTTGGCCTTCCAAGTCCTGGGATTACAGGTGTGAGCCACTGTGCCCAGCCCTCAATTTTATTTTATTTTAAGTTCTGGGGTACAAGTGTGGGATGTGCAGGTTTGTTACATAGGTAAACTTGTACCATGGTGGTTTGCTGCACATATCAACCCATCACCTACGTATTAAGCCCTGCATGCCTTAGCTATTTTTCCTGATACTCTCTCTCCACTGCCCCTGTTAACCTGCCCTGCGTACTCCCTCACCACCGATAGGTCAGTGTGTGTTGTTCCACTCCCTGCATCTGTGTGTTCTCATTGTTCAGCTCACACATATGAGTGAGAGAGAACATGCAGTGTTTGGTTTTCTGTTCCTGTGTTTGCTAAGGATGATGGCTTCCAACTTCATCCATGCCCCTACAAAGGACATGATCTTATTGCTTTTTATGACTGCATAGTATTCCATGGTGTATATGTACCACATTTTCTTTATTCAGTCTATCACTGATGGGTATTTTGACTGATTCCATGTCTTTACTATTTAAAATAGTTCTGCAATGAACCTAGGCATGCATGCATGTATCTTTACAATAAAAAGATTTATGTTTCTTTGGGTAAACACTCAGTAATTGGATTGCTGGGTCAAATGATATTTCTGGTTCTATGTCTTCGAAAAATCACCACACTGTCTTCTACAATGATTGAACTAATTTACATTCCCCTAAACAGCGTAAAGCATTCCTATCTCTCTGCATCCTCCAGAATCTGTTTCTTGATGTTTTACTAATTGCCATTCTGATTAGCATAAGAGGGTATCTCATTGTGATTTTGATTTGCATTTCTCTAATGATCAGTAATGTTCACCTTTATTTCATGTTTGCTGGCTGCATAAATGTCTTTTTTTGAGAAGTATCTGTTCATGATTTTTGCCCACTTTTAGTGGAGTTACTTGTTTTTTTTTATCGTAAATTTGTTTAAGTTTCTTGTAGATTTGATATTATACCTTTGTAAGGGGTATGGGTTGCAAAATTTTCTCCCATTCAGTAGGTTGTCTGTTCACTCTGTAATAGTTTATTTTGCTGTGCATAAATTTTTTAGTTTAATTAGATGCTACTTGTCAATTTTTGTTTTTGTTGCCATTGCTTTTGACCTTTCCATCATGAAATCTTTGTCCATGTCTATGTTCTGAATGGCATTGCCTAGATTTTTTTCTAGAGTTTTCTTGGATTTTACATTTAAGCCTTTAATCCATCTTGAGTTGATATCTGACTGTATTTCATTTCAATTATTTATATTTGAGAAAAACATAAACAACCTTAGGCAGATATTTTTATGTATGCATGGGTTTACCAATGTTATTAAGTATATTTTAGAAAAGGAGAAAGGGACTTTTTTTCTAACTAGTTTTAAAATAAATTCAATAACTCAGATTATACCTTTATTATGTTATAGTGAGTGTTTTAAAAAAGGTCTAGGTGTGCATTATTTTACCCAAAAAACATGGAAAAACTTACGCAACAGCCAAAAAGTTTGAAGCACATTCAACACATTGAACACTAGAGGTTTTGCAAAATTCCACTTACTCACTTGTTGAGTTGATCTTCATTCTAAAATGATTATGCTTTGTAGATTAATGAATGCATTAATTAGAGTGTATTTGCATATAACATCAATAAACACCTTTTTTTGAGACAGGGTCTCACTCTTTCACCCAGTCTAGAGTGTAGTAGTGTGATCATAGCTGTCGTATTGAACTCCTGGACTTCTGGGTTCAAGTACGCCTCCTGCCTCATCCTCCCAAGTAGTTGAGACTACAGGCATGCACTAGCATGCCCGACTAATTAAAAAAAAATTTTTTGGAAATGGGGTCTTGCTGTGTTACCCAAGCCAGTCTTGAACTCTTGGTCTTGAGTGATGCACCTGCCTCAACCTCCCAAAGCATTGGGATTACAGGTGTGAGCCACAGTGCCCAGCCATAATAAACAAAAAATTAAATGTCAGCAAATACACAAATCAGAAATAACCATCAAATATCTCATCAAACAGAGGAATTACATGGATAACCACTGCAGGGTTATCTAGGTCATATAATCATGGCTCATGTTTTCCTCCTCCTTCGTCTGTGATATTATTTCTTTATGGAGTAACTGAAATAATTTGAAAAGTTTTACTTAGTGCTTCTCCACAGAGATAGTATTGCATTTCCAGCAGATTTCACTTTAAGAAAAATTTGTGAGCTGAATATCTAATTTTATTTGTACTTAATAGCTTTCATCTTATTGCATGTAGTTATGCTTTCTTTATTGTTTTTCATTATTTTCACTCCAGATTAACCTACATGGTGGGATCCACTAGGAACAGTTCCTTGTGAGTTACAAAAATATTAATTGATTTCTGTTCAATGCCTTGGGTGTATGTTTTCAAAAAGTGAAACATTTTCATATTTTAATGAATATAAAGGGTAGATAATATATCCATTGTGGAACATTAGTAAAATCAATTTTTTTATACTTCTCAAATTGAGAGGAAAAAATTAAAATTCAAATAAAACCTAATTTTTTTCATGGGAGATATGGACATAAAAATCAGCTTGTGTTTGCATTTCGGAAAAACACTGAAGAATGGGTTATAAGAGAATCCTGCCTTGTATGCAATATGTAACAGCAGATTATATCTCTTTTCGTTTTCTATGCCACCCTCACCGCTGAGAACAGTTTGTTTATGGGAGGCCTCATTAATGGTTCTTTACAGCTGACCCCTGCTGTAGAGGGTATTACCACTCCACAGGTTTCTATCACACAATTTTCTGGGTATGTCAAAAGCATATGTCAGAGCAGAAAGGGCAGAGATAAACCTTAGGGATTCTAAAGAGTGACACCTGGCTGGAATTCAATTTGTCAGGAAATGTAAAGCTGTGTTGCAATGCACCAAGAATCTTGTGTTAGCTTAAAATGACTCATTTGCAGGAGTTTAAAATTGACACTAAGGACCCTCTGTGACAGTGTTTAAACTCTGTACAAACATAATGCTGAAATATTTAAACCTAGTGCAAATTATGTTTTGATTCAAGACAATGAATATGCTTAATTAAACTGGCACTGAAAATGTAAATATTTCAGCTAGTATCGCATTAACGTTAAAACCATGGGAATTATATTGTACATTCCTAATCTTTCATAATGATGGAATTCAAAATGTTATTGTTGTGTTTATAAAAGAGTCCATTTTTAGGCAGCATATTCATTATGAGACAATAGTTACACATCTAATTCCACAGCGGGGAATTGATTCAATGGTTCAATATTGTATATGATGATAATAATAGATTTCATTAAAAATGTCAATATGATATAATATGGGATTCTAAAATCTAAATCAAAAAAGAAAGTATCACAAGTAGGTGATATTTTAGATTATATTTTAGTAGATACCGTAGGCAACTTATTTTGATAAAACAGTAAATTGACATTCTAATTAAACTAAAGGCAGTATTCCTTTTAGGGGAAAAATGTTATGCTTTATCTAAGAAAAAACAGTAAACAAAAACAAAAACTTTGATTTTCGTATGTGTATAAATAGACCCACATTTTCCTTGACAATTCACTTCTTTGTATTTCTGAATTTTGCAATTAAAGAAAATAGATAAAAATGAACAGAAAAATAAACATACATTCAAGACAATCCTATTTTGTGAAGGTGGTGTGGGATAAGGTAGATACAAGGAGATGATTAATAAATATAAATGCTATAGATACAAACTGCCTCACTTTCAAAATAACACATCCAATTCAATACTTTTAAATATCAACTGATTCCACCAGCATGTAAGCGTGTTTTTAAAATTCAACAAAAGATAATTAACTTCAAATTTTAGAAATTTTAATAATTTTGGTGGCATTGATTTTCTCATATTGGGTAAGAGATATCAAGTTATTATATTTTGTTTTTATGCCAAATTGTTAAGCAAAGTGATGTCAACATTAGATCCAGAAAAGTTGAACATGCTTTCCATAAAATGGTAAGAATTGCTTGTTTTTCGGCAAATGTTTCCTTCCATTCCATAGGTGGCCTTTTCACTCTGTTGATGGGTTATGTTGCTGTGCAGAAGCTTTTCAGCTTGATCTCATCCCACATGTCTGTGTTTGCTTTTACTGCCTGTGCTTTTGGTGCTGTATCCATGAAATCATTGCAAAGACCAATGTCATGCAGCTTTCCCTTGTTTCTTTCTATGAGTTTTATAGTTTTGGCACTTACGTTTAATTCTTTTATCCATTTTGTGTTGATTTTTGTTTCTAGTATAAGGGTTCAATTTCTAACCTTCTCCTGTTGTATCCTCTTGTGGGAGGTAGCCTCTACTATGACCCCCCAATAATCTCTGCCTCCTTGTAATCATGCCTTCAGGTCTCCTCCCCTTGAGTATGACCTAGGCCTATTGATAGAATGAAGCAAAAGTGATGAGGTAGCTTTTCTAAGATCGGCTTATAAAAAGAGACTGACTTTAGGCTTTGGTACCCCCCTCCTGTTCATTTAGTCAGAAGGAAGTCAGCTGCCAGGTTTTAATCTGTGCTGTAGAAAGGCCTGCATTACAAGGAATTAAGACAGACCTTCAACAAACAGCCAGCAAGGCAAATCCTCTCCCAGTCAAGTCTTCAAATGAGATGACAGCCACAGGCTACAGCATGATTTGCAGCCTTCTTAGAGACCTCCAGATAAGTCAGACTTGGATTCCTTACTCGTTAAAATTGTGAAATAATGAATGCTCATTATTTTAGGTCCCGAAGTTTTGGGAGTAATTTCTTATGTACTAATAGATATCTAATATAACCTCGTTTATCTTGATATCTTATACAGAACTTGTCCATAAGTAAACAAAGTTTACTGAGTCCACAATGGGCGTTCAAAGGAAATTTGAGAGTTAATTTCTGCCATTGAGTTAACTAACTGAGATCTGTTATTTCATCTGTTGCTGCGGATTATTGGTGACTGTGGGAAGCTGGTGCTAGAGACACGTATAAATCATATTGCATGTCATTTTATGTTTTACTCTAATTGTCAAAAACTTAATATGGTATTAAAAGTGCTTTATATTAGACACAGGTTAATTTTATTTTTCAGCCTATAGTACATGCTTTTTGAAAATCAGCCCTAGGTACAAAAATATTCTAAAAGTCAAAACTGGATTTCTTCTTTCTATTGTTGTCTTGCAAATTTCCACTGTTCCCAAACTGATAAAGATCAAATAGATATAAATATAGGTATAGATATAAAATTTTTTACTATCGTATTTAACAAGTATGTACTGAATACCTGAAATATACGTGTTATATACTGACTGACAAATGCAGAGTCAAAGAAGATTCTTTAGAATTCCTCAGGTGGCACAAGGTTTCACTGGAAGGAAGAGGTCTGGGAAGGCTGGCAAGGGGGGCTGCTGCGGCAAAAACTCCCACTGCTTTGAAAACAAGATTTCAAAATTATGGACATGGTCACATTTACAAACATATACACACATACAAACACATTCCTCAATTCCTAGTTAGAAATGACTGGGAAAATGTTAGTCCTGATCACAGTCTGCTTCCACCCCATCCAGCCGTTTATTTATGTTTGTATCAAATCAAGATAAACTGAAGTGGGCCTGGGGCTTAAGACTTTTCACTTATATGTGATCACATATCAAGTGCTGGTATAAGAGGACAGAGAGCTTGCTCACTCTCTTTTTATCATGTGAAGATACAATGAGAACTTGGCAGTCTGCAGCCTGGAGAAGGGCCCTCACCAGAACCCAGCCATGCTGGCACACTGATCTTGCACTTCCATTATTCAGAACTGTGGGAAATGAATTTGTTTGTTTATAAGCCATAAAGTCTATGGTACTTTTGTTATAGCAGAACAACCTAATAAACTACAGTATTTAAAGCTCTTTGCACAAGACTGAATTCTCTCTCTTGCTGTCATATGCCATCCTATAAAATGTGTTTGTTTCCAGTTATTTCACTAAAGGTTAAAATAACTTAACTTACTACTACAGTAGGGTTTAAGCCTATCCTATTTAATGATTAATTCCTGTAGACTGTATTTCCTCATTCCCTAAAATGTATGCAAGGCAACATAATTAGTAATCCTTATTAAAATGTGTTTTTATAATGTGAGAGGATCAGTCAATCAATCAGAAAGACATACATTTTTAAATGTGTATGCACCAAACAACAGAGCCTAAAAATACATACAGCAAAAACTGATAGAACTAACAAAGTAGACAAATTCGTAATTATAATTAGGAACTCCAACTCCTCCCTCTTAGCAATAGATATAATTATTAAATGGAAAATCAGAAAGGATATGGAAGAAATGAATTACACAAGCAACCACCAGAATCTAACTGACATATAGAACACTCCAGGCAATACTGGTGAATAAAGAATTTTTTGTCAAGCACCTACAGGATATTCATCAAGGTGGACCACATCAGGGCTATAAAACAAACCTGAACAAACTGAAAGAACAAAAATTATGTACCGCATATTCTCTGGTTATAATGGAATCACGCTAGAAACAACTAAAAGACAAGAAGGAAATCTCCGAACACATGAAAATGAACAAAACAGTTCTAAATAATTCATGAATCCAAGAAAGGTTATCTAAATGAGTTTAAAAAAATAGAACTGAATGAAAACAAAAAATAGAACATATCAAAATATGTAGATTACAGATAACATAGTGCTAAGAGGGACATTTTAAATATTTGTATCAGAGACAAAAAAAGTCTTAAATTAATAAGAAAGAAGCACAGAATAAACACAAAGCAAGCTGAAGGAAGGAAATAATAACTGTAAAAATCAATAAAAATGACCAGAGAAAAACAATAAGAAGATCAATGAAACTAAAAGCTAGTTCTTCACATGACCAATAAAATTGACAAACTTCAGGAAGACAGAGAAAAAAAGAGAGAAGACTCAAGTTACCAATACTGAGTATGTAACCAGGAATATCCATCATAGACTGCAGACATTAAAAGGATTACAAGGGTTGACTTTAACCTTATACTATAAATTATACAATTTAGAAAAAAATGGTCTTAGGATCACACACTACTAAGACTTAGCAAGATAAAACAGATACTCTGAACAGTCTTACAACAACTTAAAAATTGAATTTTTAAAAATTCAACTCCTTCCCCCAAAAACTCTAGGGAAGATGATTTCACTAGAGAATTCTATCAGATAATTAACATAATCTTAGACAATGTCTTCTAGAAAATAGACAATGAGAAACACTTTCCAACTCATTTTGTGAGGCTGTTATCCTGATACCAAAGGTAAACAATACAAAAGTTAAATTATAGATGAATTATCTCATGATCTTAGAAAAAAAATTCTAAATAGAATGTTATCAAATTTAGTCCAACAATTTATGAAAAAATTATACCCTAGTGCCAAATGGAATTTATTGTGGGTATATAAGACTTGTTTAATTTAAAAAATAATATATCAATCAACTACTTTAAGAGAAAAGTTGTATAATCACATCAACTGATACAGAAAAACATTTGTCAGCTGGGCATGGTGGCTCACTCCTGTAATCCCAGCACTTTGGGAGGCCCATGTGGGTGGATCACCTGAGGTCAGGAGTTCAAGACCAGCCTGGACAACACGGTGAAACCCTGTCCCTACTAAAAATACAAAAAATTAGCTGGGTGTAGTGGCGGGTGGCTGTAATCCCACCTACTCAGGAGGCTGAGGCAGGAGAATCACTTGAACCTGGGAGGTGGAGGTTGCAGTGAGCTAAGATCATGCCCCTGCACTTCAGCCTGGGTGACAGAGCAAGACTCTGTCAAAAACAAACAAACAAACAAACAAACAAAAAATTTGGCAAAATCCAGCACCTATTGTTAATAGAAAATCAAAGCAAATAAATAACAGCAGAATTTCCTATGTTTGTGTTGTTTTCCAAATTCATATTTTGAAGTCCTAACTCCCAGTACCTCAGAATGTGACTTTACTTTGAAATAGAGTATTTAAATAAATGATTACATTTAAATGAGGTCACTGGGGTGAGCCCTAAGGCAATGTGACTAGTGTCATTATAAAATGAGAAGACAAGTGCACAGGCACACAGAGACGAAAGATCATGTGCAGACATAGAGAAAAGACAGCCTTCTACAAGCCAAGGAGAAAGACCTTGCAAAAAGAGGCCTACAGACCCTTTATCATGAGCTTCTAGCCTCCAAAACTTTAAGAACACAAATTTCTGTTCTTTATGCCATCCAGATTGTGGCACTTTGTTATGCCAGTCCTGGCAAATTAATAAACTTCTTCAATTTAATTAAGGAGCATCTACAAAGAATCTACAGGTAACATCATAGTTAATGTTAAAAAGTGGACTGCTTTTTCACTAAATTAATGAGCAAGGCAAAGATGTTCACTTTTACCACTCTTATTGAGCACATAGTGCTGGAAGTTCAAACCAGCACCATAAAGCAAGAAAAGAAAAGAAAAAAAAAAGGTGTATCAATTGATAAGAAAGAAATTCTACAAAAAAGCTCTTAGAACTAAGAAGTGAGTTCAACAAGGCTAAGTAATATATCCATATATGAAAATAAATAACATTTTATATGCTGAAAATAAATATGTGAGGACTGAAATTAAAAACAATGCCACTCAACATTTCTTTAAGGAAAGTAAAACACTCAGAGAGAGACCAACAAAATATCTACAGGATTTACACCCTGAAAAATACAAAATTCTGATGAAAGAAATCAAAGAAGATCCAAATAAATGTAGAGGCAGACCACATTTGTAAATTTGAAGACTAATAGTAAAGATGTTAACTCATTCTAAATTCACCTATAGATTAAACGCAATTCCTTTCAAATTCCTAGTAAGTGGTTATGCAGCCTAGAAAAGCTTATCCTGAGATATAACATATGGGAAGACAAAAAAAAACCTAGAAAGGCTAAAACATATTTTTATATATGTGGACTAAATGAGAGGAAGCACTGTTATCTGATAACAGGTCCTACTACATGGAATCTGAAATGAAGACTGTGGTATTAGTGGAGTGAGGGTCACATACATCCATGAAACAGGATAGAGAACTGGAATATACACCCACAAACAAGTGCCTAATGGAGAGGAGCAAAAATGGAAAGGCAATTCAGTGGGAGAGGTATAGTCTTTTCAACAAACGGTGTTAAAGCCTTTGAACATTCATAGGCAAAAAAAAAAATTAAAAAATAAAAACGAACCTAAATATCACACATTATTACAAAACTCGATTAAAATGAATTATGAATTTAAAGGCAAAACCTAAAACCATAAAATTTTTCTAAAAATGCATAGGCAAAACTATTTGGGACTGATAGCTAGGTGAAAAGGTCTTTTAGACTTGTTACCAAAAGCACAATCTATAAAAGAAAAATTTGACAAATTAGATTTAATATGAATTAAAACGTTTTCTCTGTGAATGAATCTGCAGAGGAGAATCAAAATGAAGCTACAGACAGAAGAAAAAAAATACCTTAATAGCCACATATCCAAAATAAGAATTGTATTTAGAATATGTAAAGATCTCTAGTCAACAAAAATAGCAAAATGATTTAATTAGAAAACAGACAAAAGATAAAATAGATATTTAACTGAAGAGGGTTTACAGATACCAGATAAACACAAGAATATGGCCAATATTGTTAATAGCCAGAAAAATACAAATTAAAATGGCACATATACATCATGGAATAGTATGCAGCCATAAAAATTGAGGAGTTTGTGTCCTTTGCAGGGACATGGATGAATCTGGAAACCATCATTCTCAGCAAACTGACACAAGGAGAGAAAATCAAACACCACATGTTCTCACTCACAGGCAGGTGTTGAACAATGAGAACACGTGGACACAGGAAGGGGAGCATACCACACTGGGGTCTGTTGGGGGGGAATAAGGGAGGACCAGTGGGGGGTAGGGAGGTTGGGGAGGGATAACATGGGGAGAAATGCCAGATATAGGTGATGGGGAGATGGAGGCAGCAAACCACATTGCCACATATGTACCTATGCAACAATCCTGCATGTTCTGCACATGTACCCCAGAACCTAAAGTGCAATAAAATATATATTTTTAAAAAAGGGTGCTTAGTCTGGAAACAAAAATGATACTTATATTTACTTCACACCTATTAAAATGGCTGAAACAAAAAATAGTAATTGCCTCATATACTATCAAGCATGTGGAAGGACTAGAGCCGTGATACACTGTTGGTTGGAGTATAAAGACAGCCATTCTCAAAAAATATATATAATAGCTAAAAAACGTCTGTGTGACATATAACCAATCAGTTGTACTCTTGATCAATCTTGAATACATGCTTACCTAAAATCTGTACACCAGCGTTTACTGCAGCTTTATATTTAATACTCCAAATATAGAAACAACAAATACGTCCTTCGATGGATAAATCAGTTAAATACACTGTAGTTCATCCATACTATGGAATATTAGTCTCGAAAAGGAAAATTTGAGAGGATTTTAAGGGAATTATTCTGAGTGGAAAAAAGTCTCCAAAGTTTGCATATGATTGCGTTTATATAACAATCTTAAAATTATAGAGATGGAGAAGAGATTAGTGATTGTCAAGCGTTATGGAGAGGCAGAGTGAGGGAGCAGGGTAGCTGTCACTATAAAAGGGTAGCATGCAGAAGGTCTGTGATAGAACTATCCTGTGTCTTAACTATGGTGATGGTCAAATGTAAGAGAAAATGTTATAGCACTAAATATATACACTGGTGAATGCTGAATAAGTTATAGAGACTGTATTCATGCCAATTTCCTACTTGTGATATTACTGTATGCTATAGTTGTATACAAGATGTCATAATGGGGAAAACTGGGTGAACCGGGTGATGGTTATACAGAATTTCTCTGACTTACCTCTTAAAACTACATGTTAATAATAATTACCTAAGATACAAAGTAAAATAGTATACTTAACAATAATTAGACCTTAATGAGCATAACCTAACAGCTGCTTACCATGCAAGTTCAGTGCTAAGCTCTTAACAATATTATAATGTTTTGTTGTTGCATGGTGCAGAAACATGCTATCAAAATCTATGTTACAAATGAAAACATTGGTGTTTTGGAAGATAATAAAATTTGCCTAAGAGGATATAGCTAAAGAGTAAGAAAGTAGAAATGTAAACTCATGTTAAGAGTCCAGAGAGGTCCTTGACTGTAACACCTTTCTGTTAAAAAAAAAGCAAGTTTATTATTTTATATGTCCTTTATATTTATACTTGGCATGATTGTTGGCACTAAATCTATAAATATTTATAAGTAAATGAATGTAGCCATTAAACCATCAAATTTTATTCTCTGAAAGCATGGACATAATGGTGTAAGGGAAAGAATAAATTTTCAATTCTGTCAAGTCATGTAATTTGTAAAACTAAATGCAAATCTGAGCTTCAGTTTCATGATTTCCTGACTAGAGAAATGGATGCTTCATACATCTTTTAGATTCTATCTCTCAAATATCAGATGTCTCAAGCAAGTTTTTGGCATCACAGCTAATTTATGATTGACATTTTTAATGAGTGTCTGAAATGCCAATATTTTGTGTTGTTGATAAAACGATCCATATGTTTTACATTTCAAACACTCAGGCAGCTGAATTGACATTCTGTTGTGAAATGTTAAGTTCCTAATATGATTTCACATCCAGGCAGTAGGCTAACCCATTTCCATAAGGAACTTAGAATATGTTCAAGATTTTATTCTTGTTTTCATCTGAGACTTGGCGTTTTAAAGTACCTAGAATATGCAAAGACAAATGCTGCAAATAGATTGACCTTTATCAAGAATTGCAAATGCTATGTAGAAGACTTAACATTATTTGATAGTACAGGAGACTGAGCCAGTAATTCATACTGGAGAGCTAGGAAGATCTTCAGTCACTGGCACTTTAATAGGGACTTGTTGTTTGAGTGTAAGCTTTTCAGGCAAGAACTGTCAGCTTCAGGAGGGCAGGAAGTCGGTGTGTATCCTTCATCACACTACTTCCAACATTTAAAACAGTTCTTGGCATATAGTGAGAACTGCTGTATCAACAAAGCAGTTGAAAAATAATCAGGCAGATTTAATAGGAAAGCACATTTAAATTTTTTATCCCATTATCGTATACCAATTCCTATTGCTGTGTTTATTTGAACTGCATCCCAATTAGCTTGGAATTAAAATTTATATATTGCCTTCTCTCATTCTTAAACTTTGGCTCAAATGCCTGAATATAGTATTTTAGAATTTTTTTTCAACTTCTTTTTCAGGCTCTCTTAATAATACCATAACTCCATTTCCTAGAATTTTCTAATTTATCTTTTGATTTAAACATAGCAGAAGATAAAAAAGATAATTTTTCTCAAGATATCTTTTAATATTGAGAACACAAAAAATCACCTGTGCTTCTCCCATTCAAAATTTAATTGTGTATTTTTCCTTCTTTAGTATAGCACAGATTAATACATTTCCCTCTTACCAATCAACTCCAATTTGAAAAAAAGAAAGATAATTTGCCACCATTTAACACTGGGACATTTTTTTTTTAATCCCACACAAAAAGTAACTTTTTAAAATAGAAACACTGTTTTAAAATTTGAAAAGATATCTCTTACAGGAAACTCTTCCTGTCATATAGGAAATTAGTGCTAATTTCCTATCTGACAGGTCTTTCCGTCCTGCAAATGGAACAGGCAAAAACCAATAATGTCTATTAGTGGCAATGTCTTCCAAGTTTTGCTATACATGTTCCATCTCTTTTGTCACACTTTTTGTTTCTCTATATCAGAATGGAAATGTCATTGCAAATAATTAATTGTCTCATTTTCTGATATTAAAAGTTTAGTCAAAGGATTTTATTCATTCATTTACTTATTTGTCTAAAATATGCTAAGTAATGAGACTATAACAATAATTTAGACAATTATGGTTTCTATCAAAAAGGATTTAATGGCGTCCTTCTTCATCTATAAGAGTACATATGGCCAACTTTATTTATTTATTTTTTGAGACAGAGTCTTGCTCTGTTGCCCAGGCCAGAGTGCAGGGGCACCATCTCAGCTCAATGCAGACTCTGCCTCCTGGGTTCAAGCATTCTCCTGTCTCAGCCTCCCAAGTAGCTGAGATTACAGGTGTGCATCACCACACCTGGCTAATTTTTATATTTTTAGTAGAGATGCATTTCACCATGTTGGCCCAGTTGGTCTTGAACTCCTGACCTCTGGTGAGCCACCAGTCTCAGTCTCCCAAAGTGTTGGGATTACAGGCATGAGCTACTGTGCCAGGCCCAACTTTATTTCTACTGTGCTCATCATGACTAGTAAGTGCAATGAAAGGCCTTTAACATTAAGATTCCTTTTGGAGAGACTTTCTCATTGCATATACGGTTTTAATTCAATCCTTCCAGCAGTTTAGGTCAGAAGTTTCTTTGCCTCAGCTCTCATTGTTATATCTATCCATCTGCACACACATAATTTGCTACCAAACACATATTAAAAAGCATTGTAATTATACATTCAAGAAGATTTCTTAAAATTTTCTCCTCCTCTCCTTCTTCTGTCTAAGATCCCATCATCTTTTGCATGTATTCTTACATTCTAACTATTTCTTATTTCTGTTTTATCTCTGCAATCATGCTTTGCATTGCTTTAAAATTATCCGAGTAAAACACATATTTTTTTTAATGGTAACTTATTGTCTATAATATGATGTTCAAAGTTCTTATAGTGGCTAAGATTAATTTAGCATCTTGTCAAAAACCACGTTTTCAGACTTGTTTCTTCCATCCACCACCCATACCACACCACGCCAGACTACATACAAAACTCTTCAGTACATTTTGTGTTTTCATATCTTAGGTAAATTTCTCAGGTGAGTCCCTCTTTATGGCCAAATTCTACCCTAACCAACTTCCTTACTCTGCCTGCCACTTATTTTCCAGCATCTGTTTCCATCAAGAATAAAAGACAGGTCTGGGTGCGGCTAACACCTGTAATCCCAGCACTTTGTGAGGCCAAGGTGGGTGGATCACGAGGTGGAGGTCGAGATCAAGATCGAGACCATCCTGGCCAACATGGTGAAACCCCTTCTCTACTAAAAATACAAAAATTAGCTGGGAGTAGTGGCCTGTGCCTGTATTCCCAGCTACTCAGGAGGCTGAGGCAGGAGAATTGCTTGAACCTGGGAGGCGGAGGTTACAGTGAGCCAAGATCATGCCACTGCATTCCAGCCTGGCCCCTGGCACCTGGTAACAGAACGAGACTCTGTCTTAAAAAAATAAAAATAAAAATAAAAGACAGAAAGCTTAGGGAGTAAGGGAGTAAGGGAGGAAGGGAA